>JAURVB010010896.1:0-36593 GCA_033002965.1 Piper betle
GCGGCGGTGGCGCGCGAACAGGGGCGGCGCGGGCGAGGGTTTGGGCGCGGGGAAGAAAAGTCGGGGTGAAAATGGGTGGCAAACTCGTAAATAATACTTGACTCGTCTCCGGCTCGAGTTAAGTATCATAACTAACTCGTATTAAATCCTAAAAAGAATTCATAAAAATCGGGAAAAATCCCATAAAATCAAACAACACCAAAAAAATTATAATGGTATGCTCTAGAACTATCAACCCACCCAAATTGCCCGAACGCGTCCTAACGCGGTAAACGGTCTAATACTAATTCTACGATCCACTATATATAAAAATAAAAAAATGACTGGCATACTCTCATATATCTGATAACTCATTCTGTTCTGCTGTGTTCATGACGTTATCATCATATACTTGGGTACGCATGACCCTCATAGCTCATACACGCGACTGGCATCGGCTCGGTACACGTGTCCTGAAACTGACTCAACTCGAAAAAAATAACGGTCGACCCGACCGGTTCCAAATGTAAAACCCTAACTCGAATCGTGGGTTTTACAACATGAATGACATGCAATTCAAGCACACACCAATACCATTACGATTAAACTCAATAAAAATTCTAAAATAAAACGGATAGAATTTCCCCTAAAAGTGCAATTAGGATCCACCCTGTCAAAACAATACATACCAATATATATGCATATATCAATAATTTTAATCACACATAATCTAATATACTGTATATTCATTATAGAACTTGGGCCATACTTCTGCTGCGCACTCTGATCACATCTCACCTCTTATCATCATATCTTAGCTTTTCATCATGTCATAACATTATCTCGTTGCGTTTAATCATATCCTATCATGTCTTAGTATTTCACATCATTCACAATATGATAGCATCATCAATAAAATATAAACACTCAATCGACTAACATGTGTGCAAGTGACAACAATGCTCCTCCGTCCAAGCTGGCTCCTTCAACTCGTGATTATTACCTACATATAGTATAAAAACACGTCAGTAACAAGTGTTACTGGTCCGGAAAATAAAATAACTATAACAAGCTGGCTATGAGAGCAAACTCTCATATGAAAGAAAACATCATACTCCACGTGAACACTCTGAAGGGCACTACTGAGGAGCCACTGGGCTGCAGACCCGGTAGCATCCTGAACTTACTGATCTGCTGCTGGTACTGTGCCGCTCTCGGCACTTCTTTTTCAGTACTTCTCGTGAAACTTTATCCTAAGCCCTCTCCTTACCTCCATATTTCTCCTGGCCTTGAGCACGAAGGCCGAGTACTCTCAGGCAGTCGCCTTTAGTACCCTTTGAACCACAAGTCCGGACATGCGCTGTACTAAACAGTACCCGTAAACCTCCACGTTCTCCGGGTGTGAGGAACTCAAACGCGGAGTTGTCAGGATCCCTCGGGAATGGAACAGTCCGCTGGCACTAATCCAGAGCCCGCTTTGACTGTCACGGCATCCTCTGCATGGTACGTGCAGTCGATTTCTCCATCTCTCGTCTCACTGAAAACGCGAAAACTATATATATATAGGGCTGGGTAGGGATTTATATAATAGGCCCGAAGGCAACTTGTGGTGGATCTTGTTTTCGAAATCAACCTCGAGGGATCTCATCCTCGAGGGGTTATTAATCCGGAAAATGTTCGGTTAAATGGCCCGAGTTAAGTGGGATCCGATAAAACGCCACTTAACCCGTCCTGCAGGCAATAAATTAAACATACAATAGAAAGAGTAAATCAGAGACGAGTCCTAAACGGACCTGGTAGAAGCTCCAAGCGTGTCATCGCGCCTAGGCAGCGAGCTCCTACTCCGTACCTACACATCAAAACTAAATACTAACGCCCACTAACTAAATGATGCATCAAACTCAATAACATCACACACAATGCAACCACAAGATCATCCATCAAAATAACAATCAGATAATTATAAGAGTAAATAATCCTAACTCAAACTATTCATACCATATTTTATTCTGTTCTTCTAAGTTGCATCGTACTAGATTAACATGCTCATACACAATTCATCTCATTAGATCACTTACTTCATTCGCTAACAATCTCATCATGCACATCTTTACTTTATTCATGGTCAAGACATTAATCATGATAATTAATCAACCCTAGCATGCTATGCTAACAATTATCATCAATTTTAAATAAATCAATCGGAGGTAATTATACCTCACGTTGTCGACAATCGGCGACGGTTAGGGTTCCGTCGCGTGTCTCGAAACTCAAATTCGGCGCTCATCGGCGTCCGAAGCTCGATCGGGCTCGACTGGGTGAGCCCCGCGGAAGATCCGATGAATTCCAGTGAATTCCAGAAATTCCGATTTTCCGGCGGTTTTCCGGCAGCTGCTGGCGGTTTTCCAGCGGCTTCCGATGGTTTTCCGGCGACAATCGCCGGCGGCGTCTACTGGCCGGAAAGTGGTCGTGTTGGGTACCCTCGGAACCGGCTCGGCGAGCCCGACTCATCTACGAGGTCGACGCGGCCAACGGAGGTGGTGGCTCGCCGGAAAATGCATAAGATGGAGCGGCGGCGATGGGTCGCTAGATCCGGCCGGCTAGGCCGGCGATGGCCTCCGCTCCGGTCGGGAAAGGCAGCTGAGGGGTCGAGGACGTCGAGCCGACCACCTGATCGTGGTGGCGACGGTCGGCGGCGGCGCGATCGGCGACGCAAGCGCTGCGTCACCACGGTGATTCCTCGCGCCGCGGCGGCCAGCTCGTGGCCGGGCCTGGTCGGGGCGGCAGGGCGACGCCGTGGCCGGGCTGGGCGGCGTCGATCGACGGCCAGGCGGCGTCGGCCGTGGCGGCGGTGGCGCGCGAACAGGGGCGGCGCGGCGGCTAGGGTTTGGGCGTGGGGGAGGAAAGGTCGGGGTGGAGAAGAGATGGTTGGGTGGCAAACTTGTAATTAAGACTTGACTCGTCTCCGGCTCGAGTCAAGTATAATAACTAGGTCGTATTAAATCCTAAAAAAATTCATAAAAATCGGGAAAAATCCCGTAAAATCAAACAACATCAAAAAAATCATAATGATATGCTCTAGAACTATCAACCCACCCAAAATGCCTGTAACGCGTCCTAACGCGGTAAACGGCCTAAAACTAATTCTACGATCCATTATATATCATAATAAAAAAAATGAACTGCATACTCTCATATATTTTGATAACTCATTCTTTTCTGCTGTGTTCATGACGTTATCATCATATACTTGGGTACACATGACCCTCATGGCTCATACACGAGACCGGCGTCGGCTCAGTACACGTGTTCTGAAACTGACTCGACTCGAAAATAACGGTCGAACCGACCAGTTCTAAATATAAAACCCTGACTCAAATCGTGGGTTTTACACTAATGGTGTACAAATTGGGGAAAGGGGGGTCCAAATCATCACTGGGACCATGATAGGTGTCACCTTTCACCAAGTTTTGCCCTTGTTCATGCTTATACATACAAAATCAAACAAAAAAATAAAAAATCTATAGATATATCTCTTATGAAGCTATCAAGATAAACTTCATGTAGATCTAAAACTTATATCATACGATATGATTTGTATTCAGAAACAATGCAAATTAGTAAGCATACCACATTCAAAAATACATAATTATTTATTTGCACATCAAAATGACATGATTCTAATGCCTACCTACTCCTAACAAGCCGGTTTACATGCCAAAAATATACCAAAAATAACATCAAATGCACACAAACATCAAACAAGCACAACAACATGCATAGGAGGTGAAAAGGTGGATCCTTTACCTCAATGGATTCCTAGGGGAGGATTCTTCTGAGGCCTACAACCCCAAGGGTCTTAGCCAAGATTGTAAAGGCTATGGGAAGTGAGGAAGGGCTGGTGATGAAGAATAAAAGCCATGGAGCAAGGGTGGAGTCCGAGCAAAGGGATGAAAAATGAAGGAGAATGACTGGTTTTATAGAATAGGGAAAAAGCTCTCGCTACAAGAGCGCTCTCTAGACTCCTTTGTGCTGACCTCTGCAACTTGGGCCATAGCAAGGCCAGAATGCAAACCACAAGGGTCAAAGTTGCATGAACCAAACCACACGCCAAGAAGGGTCACGCGACTAAGCGCAAGAGCCCTAGAACAACGCCCTTGCACTAGAGCAAAAGGGAGGGTAATTTGAATAGGGTGATGTGCTAGTGCCTTTGCGCCCCTACTCTAAGCCCTAACCCTAAAATCTGTTGGCGCAAGGGCACTGGGAGGGCACCCTTGTGCTCAGCGTAGGTTGTGCTACTTAGGGTTTCCACCCTAAGGTGACTAGGGCGACCTCGGGAACTACCCTACAGGTCCTGCAATGGTTAGGATCATTCGAAAGGGGTCCAAACACTCAGAAAATGCACTAGACCCATGAGGGACACAGTCCTAAACCTAACCAGACTCGACTCAAATAAAACCCAAGAACAAGAGTCGGGACGACATAGTGTTCAGCAGAGCGGCGCCAAGCACCGGGGGAAACTAAGGTCATGGCTCGCACATACATACCATACATACACATCTGGAAAAAAGTCGGGAATGCAACTCGATCCGGGTCGCGACAAAGCCAAAACCAAAACCATCAGGCAGAAAACCTGGATTTTAAATTTATAATGCTATCTTTTTTTGATAAAGTTTTAGAATGCTATCTTACAATTCTTTGAGGATTGAGATTACAAAGACAATCAAATGAAAACAACTCACAATCACTAGAATGCTAGAAGATCACTGTAAAGATGGAAGCTTTATTCTTTGCAGCCAGAGTTGAGACTTGAGAGCATGGGTGTTAAAAATATATATAAAACCCGACTCGAGCAATTCCTACTAGTAAGGATTTGGATAATTAATAACAAGGTTTGGTTTGAGAGAAATGGACACCCACTTATAAATGGTATAATTTGATAATAGATTGATGGGTACCCAATACACGATACCCGATTCTTAAATTATAATTTTTATTATGAAAATTAATGCATGATTAAGTTTTAAAAAATATTTATTAATAAAATTATCAAATATCTTATTTGTATTTTAAAAATATTTTTAAGCTTCACGTTAGAAAACATGTATGATTATTATATAGTTTGAATATTTTTTCTAAGCATATAGTTTGAATAATTAAATGGGTACACGTTTAATAAGTAATCAGGGGTTTTATCTTAATGGCTAATAGTCAAGTTTGGTGTTGTAGGTATAAAGGTAAATAGTAAATAATTGGGTATAGTTTATAAATTTAGCTTAAATGGTGGGTTTGGTTTGACAATACTCGATTAAATCCGACTGAATGGCAACCTCCTTGTGAGGGACAAAACAACATTGGTTGAAGATTGCAATGGCTATATGAAGAAGAAGATGATGGGTAATATAGGAAGTAGGAAATTTACTTTGCTAGGCCGATTAACATCACCCTTGGATTTTCTTTTACATATCTGATAGCTCGAAGGAAGGCACCGCACTCAATAACGTGTGGTGATGTTCTCAGAAAAAATATTCCATAAAATTACACTTCACTACATTTTCCACAATGTGAATTAATTCAAGCCATCAGAAAGTTTTATATTGTTCATGTTATTAACAACTACAAATACTTGTGTATTGATAGTCTTAAGTTCCAGACAAACAAAAAAGATTGTGGTGAGCAAGAGTGTCCGGCCATGAAAACTATTTAAGATCCACACCTCGACATTCTTTGCATCTTATCATATAAACAAAAAGATGGTTCATGCTATCAAAATTTGTTTTATCCATTGTCCATATATAAATGGTAATAACCGATCATGAATGGGAATGCTTTTACGTACAAGATTGTTTAAGATTAGTTGAATAAGAAATATAGATAAGATAACATGCAAGAAGATCAACAAACATAATGTTTGGTCAACGGTTCAGCAGGTGAAAAGGGTTTGAGAATCATAGGGCTTATGTGGAGAATAAAGAGTTAAAGTTGAGGAAAGTTCAGCAGAGCTTTGGTTGTGGGTTTGACAACCGAAGTTGACTTGGGTAGTGTTAAGTGAACAATCGACAAGCGTTTGGTCAATTATTAGGCAGCCAATAATTGTGTAAAAATTGTTAAAACTAGCCACCGGAAAAAGTAAATATATGAAATTAGAACCCCAACGACTAATATTTTAGGAGAGGTGATGGAAACCTACAAATAGGGTCTTGGGAGGAGTGTTTTGTCACACCTTTATGATGTTGAACCCCTAAACTCTCTTGGATCATTTGGAAAGGCCAAACTTATATTAGAATTGACTTTACCTATTAGTTTGTATTCCTACACTTTGATTGTGTACCTCAGGAGAAAACCCTCTGTGAGGGTTTGTTTAAGTGTGTTTGAGCTGATTTGTAAAATTCCTAGGTGTTGGGAGTGAGTGTGAGCACTTAGCTTAAAGAATGAAAATGCTTGAATTAGAGACTCCCTTAGCTCAAGGTGTTAGTTTGTTAAGGGAGGTATAGGTTTAAGGTGGTGGTTGCTACAAGGGTGTTTGGAGTTAATTACAAAACTCTTTGCCACTTAGGAGGTGCTCGAAAAAGGAGGCTTATTACTCCCAAAATTCATTGGCACTTGGTGCTTATGGAAGAAGGGTTGTTGGAAATAGGCCTATTCAAAGCTTGATTAAACTCAATTTAGCTCAATACTCTGCTAAAAAAACTTGACTTGAAGCTTAACTTGATACTAAACGAGTCAAACCTTAGCTTGTGCCTGCATAACTCAATTTGACTCAAAGCTCTATACTTTACATAATGAATAAGATTTTTTATCATATTTATCTTAAATTTCTTTATACAAATATTACCAAATTATAAAATATCATTATATGATATCAAATTTAAATAAAGTTATATATGATTAAATTATCTTTTATGCATACTTATGTCAAACTTGAGATATTTTATTATAAATTAAATTTTAATATGAATTATAAGAAAAAACATTGTCAATAAATATAAAACAAGCTATCTCGAATTTGACTTGTACTCAAATTGACTTAAATACTTTTTAGCTCAACTTGAATTTGGAATCAAATGAGCTGAGCTTGAGCTAAGCAAAACTCATCTCGACTTGTCCGATGAGCACCCCTAGTTGGAGGTTCATAAAGAGTTAGGAGTGCAAGCTTCCATGGTACTTGGAAGGTGCTTGAGAAGGAAGGTTTATGACTGCAAGATTCCTTGGCACTTGGTGTTTGTAAGGAAAGTCTTGTTAATGCTTGTAAGTTGTATAAGTTAATTGTTAAAGTAAATTTAAGGACTTGGTGAGATAAAAGAAAGGAATACTAGTTGAAAAACATTTTTAAACATTCTTGTGTCTTCACTCTTCCCTTGTTTCTTTATGTGCATTGTTTATATTTGATTCACTCACTCTTCCCTTGTTTCTTTATGTGCATTGTTTATATTTGATTCACTCATTTGCACACTTCACCTAGATCCCTTATATTTGACTTGACGCTTTAGGGAACTATGTGAGTCAATGTCAAGATCACCTTACTACTTACATGTCTTGACAAGTTCACGAACACAAATAACTTTATGATTTTAAACTTGTGTCACTTCACAAACTACCTAATTTAATTGGGTTTATTAGTTTGTTTATTGCCTTGCTTATTGCATTTGCCCTGTCTTTTATCATTTGTTTGTGCTCATTGTATTTCTCTTAATTATGCTAAGCCGTTTCTGATAATTACCCATACTTGAGATTTTTATAAGTGGTTAAGCATTGTAAGGATCTAACTTATTTATTTTTTAGTGATTTTATTAGTTAGTTCTCTCCTATGGAGCATCCCTTTCAAAAGGTCCTCTAAGAGCGATCATCCAAACACAAATTGAGTTCCAATAGGAATTGGTTCAGGGGATCGGATATGGCTATATACGTATCTGATCTGAATTAGAAAATCCAAGCCCAAATTTAAACTTAACTCGAAAATTATATCTATTTTATTTATTAACTTTGTATCCAATCTGAATCTGCTTAATCTATATTGGATCCATTCTGACCCAATTGAATAAAATAATAAAATAATATAAATTTTAATATAAAAATAGAGAAAAAATAATTGAAAAGTTTAATTGTAAATATTTTTAAATATAATTTTATAAAATATTACATGTATGGATCGAATATGGATAAGATTACCCCATACCTGTATCCGATCTAAATATTCTAAGATATATTATTGTTTGGGTGGGAAATTGTCATCCCCACGAATTGCATCTTTTAGTCGGGTTAAAGGGTTCAGTGGGATCAAGGCTTTGTGCCGTGCAAAGAAATAATACGATAAAAATAAAATTCACAAATAAAGAATAATAAACAGAAAATTTTACATTGTTCTTTAGGGTTCAAATTGAATCCTTAAATCAATTCACAATGAGATTAATACTCACACTTTATTAATTTTTTTCTTTTACAAATTACGAAACTTAGGAGGATTTTTTATAATTTTAATTCTTTAACTCAATACATAATTTCCTCCTCGAAGAAGTTATGTATTGACCCAGCCTCTTCCCGATCGCCTCTTCCCCGATCGCCTCTTCCTCTTCTCTCTTCAGCAGCAACACCGCCGGCGTTGGGCTTTCATTCCGGCGACCAGCGGCAAAGCCACTTCGGCGTGGATTGTTAACCACCTGGAATTGATGAGGCAGAAGAAAGGTAAAACCTTTGATGGTGATCCGCAATGTAAATCTCCGGCCTTCTTGACGACGACGGCAATACTAGCCGTGGCGGATCTTGACGTGGAACTACGGCAGAGACTTCACAGCAACGTAGATGATTCTCTCAAGTGGATCAGCAACAAAATGGAAATCCCACTCCGAGGCAGCAACTTCTTTCTCCTCCGGGGAGGGGTGAGAGGCTCCCGCCAAACATCGTCCCGGCTTCAAGGAGATGATGAGGATGGACCCAAGTGATGCTTCAAGGCAGTAAATTTCCTGTAGTTGACGGTGAAACCGATTGGGAATGATTCTTCTTTGGCATGACGATAGTTACTTTACTTTGCTTCTGGAGTTTTTACTTTGCAACCGAGCCACCCTCAAATCCTTTGTTTTTCTATGCTCTGCTTTCTGTGACTGCAACAATTTCTCCCCACGGTAGCTCTGGGTTCTCTTCCTGACGATGACAATGACCAGCAACAACCTATCAACAGCAACGAGGCACTTCGGCAGCTCTTTGGGCAAGTAGCCCCAAAACTCCTCCTACGGCAAGCGATGTCTCGCGGCCCCTGGACAGCAATGACGGTATTTGGTACAGCAGCGACGACGTGACTCCAAGTAACTCTTCTTGGTAGCAGCAGCAAGCCAGGTAACAATTGTTAAAGCTGACGATCTCCAATGGTGACGGCCCTCCAAGCACCCGTTGATGAGTGGAGCGAAATTCCAACTTCGAAGCGCCTAGTGGCTCGGCTCAAAACAGAATAATGACATAGGCCTCTCTCCCTTACTCCAATCAGCAATGGCGGCGTTGAACTCTAACAAGACTCCACCTAGACTTTGAAGATTATTTCACTTTATTTTGGAGACCAAAGTGGGTTTGGAGCGGCAAGAGTTGGTTGGCAAGATAACAATAGCAAGCTCCGTCTTCACTATAATCGGGTGGGGGGCTCCATGGCTTTGTTCTACAGTTACGAGTATGCAATCACAAGCAGTCTTAACCTTTTGAACATATCACCTCCACTAATTTTGGAATCGTAGGCTATTTCTTTGGGGCTAATAACTTATTCATGTAACGGGATAAATTTAAATTTATGTAAACGCTTATCCTTTCTTCTTCTTATTCCTATCTCCATAAAAATTGAATTTTATTGACTTAATCCAACAGGTAACTTGGTGTAAGGGTGTGACTAGCTAGACTTGGTCTCGCGACTCGAGCAAGGCATACGGTATATAATTTGGATAAACAATTATATATCTAAAAAATTCAAACCTAAATCCAATTTGAAACTATTTCAAATTGGATATAAATATATTGGATATAGATTAAATTTTACAGAAGATATTCGAACCTATATTATTATGCATCTAACTCTTCTCCTTTGAACTTAAAATGTTAATTATAATAATTGACACTTTGAGTTCAACCTTCACCTAACCCAAACCATAAACTTTACCCAACCCAAGCCAAAACTTTGGTCTTTTTATCTTGATCGACTCGAGTCTCTAACATCATAGACCTCAAAACTCTTCGCCCCACCGCCCACCTCACTACACGTAGTGGGCCCCACCTCCGCTTCCCTACCGACAATTCTTCCACCCCACCTCCGTCCCCAGATCTCCCCTCTATGGCCCGCCCCTCCGCCGCAGATTCCACCGCCGCCGGAGGAATGCCGGTCAAGCGCAACCCCAACCCCAAGCTCCCCTCCCCAGACGACGACCCTGCGCCCCACCGACGGGCGCCGCGCTTCCTCCACCGCCGCGGCGGCTGGGGACGGCGGTGGTGCCCGGTCCCGATCCGTTACGGGTGGGCCGCGGTCTGCTACGCGGTGGCGGTAGCCGTCGTGGTGGTGCTGTGGGTGGTGACGGGCTGGAGGGTGGGAAACTCGCTGTCGGGGTTCCGGCTGGGTGCAGGGGTGGAGAGGAGCACGGGGATCGGGGCTGGCGGCGGCGCCGAGGTCGGAGATCGGTTGAGGTTTGTGCCGGCGAGGGTTTTGGAGAGATATTTCGAGGATGGTAGGTTGGAGAGGTTGCGGGGTGAGCATCGGTTCGGAATTCGGCGGCCGAGATTGGCATTTGTGAGTGTCTAGTATAGTTTCTTCTGATTATTCTGCAATTCTTTGATCAGACTCTTGATTTTTGGTTGGTTGGTTGAGGTCGCACTGCTTGCTTGTATCTGATTCCGCAATTGCGGAACAAGAGTGCTTGGTTTGATCGATTCAAGTGAAGTTCGAGTGATAACGGATTGGGTGTTGTTGGCGGCAGAGCATCGATTTAGTGTACACGGTGAAATATTGAGTGTAAAATATTCATGGACATCATTTTGAGATGTGGTTGGAGCATGTACACGGTAGAGTGCCAAATGCGAATGCAGAGAGAGATTTGGCTGTTTAGTTTATTGGATTGGACTAATTGTTCATTTCTTTTTGTTAATTTTGCTGAATATGTAATTTGCTTGGTCGATTTATGTTAAGTTAAGTTCACTAGTTTTAGTGATAAATGGTAAAAATGGATCCGGTGATAAGTTGTTGGAGAGGTCGATTGGAAGTACCACCAATTAAGCTTCATATGTGATGGAGTGAAATGCCGGAGCAGGGTCCATCTCTTTGAACCCTGATTTGGGATGAAGTGACAGAAGAAGAAATTTCCGAAATGTTTTTCCTTTTTGAGGAGAAAAATAAAGATGAAATGCTTTATCTGTAGGCTGCATAGGGTGATTCAACCCCCTTCCAACAATGTATGTGTTATGTCTGTTAAAACAGTACTGTTGTTAATTCTTTCAATTTTGTGGGGACATGAGAAATTTAGATCTACTATTTAGTTTTTGGGGACTATGGGAGTCTGACATGGGAGTCTGACATGAGTGTGTGCCTGTCTTTTTGTAATGAAAGGGTTAGAATTGTTACAAAGTGGTTCCATGGAGCCTAGCAAAGTTATCCACAATGTTTGTTTGGCAATTGTAAGTGACGTCGGAGTATGCAAATTCTCATGCACTCTGTAAAATTTTAATTTTTCTCGTCCCTATGCATCTTTAAATATTTGAACCTTTTTGGCTTACATTGCCAGGTGCATATACATTGTTTTTTTATTGATTGTTCCTTTAAGACCTTAACAATGCCATCTGCAGTCTTGTTTATGAAATTTCTTATGACTTTTGTTGTCATATTAAGTGTTGTATCTAAAGTCCCATTGATTTTGAGTTAAAATGTTTTAGATTGATGCTTTATCTGCCAAATTTTACATGTAGTTTTCTCACTTTTCAGTGTATAATATCAAACTCTTGCTCCATCTGTTTCCTGTTTCATATCAGGTCTTGGGGAGAATGAATAAAGAACCCTTTTCTCTTTTGTTGCTAACATTGGTTAAAAGGCTTAAGGCTCTAGGATATGACGTGAATGTAAGAATCTCTCTCCCTCTCTTCTGTCTCACTCTAGGGTATTTGTTTTTGAAATTTCACTTTTCTCAACAGAACATTCTTTTTCATCTATGAAATTCTATTCAGTTAAGTTTTGGATGTATAGCATATGACCATATAATTGGACAATTTTTGACACTCTGAACTGCTTTTATAAAACTTATTATGCTCTGCATCATCCTATTTGACAACTATGATAGTTTAAACTAGTGAGGATCCATTTTGTTTTATCTTCTGTCTATTTTTTATTGTGAAGGTTGCGGCATGATCAATGATTTTTGACTGAGGGCATTTATCGAGATAAGATTTTTGAAAGCGTTTGGCACAATGATAATTGGTGAATAGTTGAAGGAAGATTATTTGAAACTAATGATTACTCTGTTCTTCAAAGCCTGTAGTAGCTATTTTTGGATCGTCATTTCATTCTAAAGATGATTACATAATTCTCACAATAGATTGTGACAATTCTCTACTGAGAAAATGCCATATACCGTCGTAGGTTGTGTTCACTTTTTGTTATTTAACTTATAGTTTGTTTGATTTCCTTTTTGTAGCTTTTCCTATTCATTCATAGTTGAACTCGTCAACCTTTCCCTACTTTTGAAAATAGCTCAATCTATCAACCTTATTATTAGACATGTAGATCCTTGATTTCTTGCTTGTCTTTTTTAAAGCAGACTATTTTTATTACTCCTATTAAATTTCAATGGAGACAGAAAAATGTCTTTTTTATTATTTTGAAAATCCCTTAATTTTTCTTACCAGATATATGCTGGGGAAGATGGTGAAGCATACTCTTTATGGATGCAGATCGGCTGTCAGCCAATTATATTGGATTCTGAAGGTGTCATGGCAGTTGACTGGTTACGGTAAGTCTTTCCTTGTCTTGCAATTTTAAGTAGGCATAGTTGTGTATTACACAATTTTAACTCAAATAGAATCTCTCTTCCAGCTATGAGGGTGTGATTTGCAGCTCAATTGAGGCAAAAGAAGCAGTATCTAGGTATCAACTTTGTAATAGCTCAACTCCATGCAATGAGTCAAGTATTTAACTGTATTGGCTCTAATCGTTGTAACATGTTGGAGATCCTTTCCGTGGTCGTAGATTGTTAGTTTACATGGTTATACAGTCTTATGCAGGAACCTTTCAGTTCTGTACCTCTGATATGGCTTGTCATGGAGGATGTACTGGGAAAACGTTTGCCTTTGTATGCGGAAATGAATTGGTTGACTCTGTTAGACGAATGGAGAAATGCCTTCAGGAGGGCTAATATTGTTGTGTTCCCTGACTTCTCTCTTCCGGTAACGATGCCCTGTCAGTTTTGTTCTTTTAAACGATCCATTTGTCTGAGGTTTTTGACTCTGTAATTTTTTCCCATCAGATGATGTACAGCATGCTTGATACTGGGAACTTTTTCGTCATTTCTGATACCCTAGCTGATGTCTTGGCAGTGCAGAAGTACATTCTGTCACATTCCAAAACTCTTTTGAGAAACAATCATGGCTTTGGTGATGATGACCTGGTTATCATCGTGACTGGAACCTCTTTGCTTTATGATGAGTTTCCATGGCGTCATGCAGTGATTTTGGAAAGTGTTGGTCCTTTACTAATGAACCTAGAGAAGACAGAGACCGTGGAGGGGGAACTTTTAAGTTCATTTTTCTGGATGGGAACACTTCTGATGGCTACCAGAATGCTTTTAAGGTATGCGGTTAGGGGTCTACTTTACACATCCCTTTTTGATCGACCAATCAATGATGTGCTTTAGTTTAAATTTTAACAGGAAGCTGTATCACATTTGGGACTTCCTGATGATTCTTTAAAGCACTATAGTGCAGATGATGATATCAATGCCATGTTCTTGATGGCTGATATTGTTATTTATGATTCAGTTAAAGATCAACAGAGCTTTCCATCTTTGCTGGCTCGAGCCATGTCCTTTGAAAAACCCATCATTGCTCCTGATTTGGCTATTATAAAAAGATATGTGAGTATATACTTTTTTAACTAGGATGTCAAACTTTGTAATATTTGTATGTGATATGTGTTATAAAGTCCTTCCATATTGTTGGTTTAGTTTTAAGAAGGTAGTGACAATTTTCTTGCATACATAATTGTTAAATCTCTGTTGTCTCTTTGACACTCACCAGAAACTCATAACCTTAATTTCATGTCTGCTTATGGTCTAGTGTTAGCATTTTTCAAGTAATTGATAAATCAATTTTGACTCCTCACTAAAAAGATTGTTAAGTCTTGGGCATTGATGAGGTTGGAAATTTGTAACAATTTTGTTTATCTGCTTATTGTCTAGTCTTAGCATTCTTCAAGTTATAGATATATGAAATTTTGACTCTTTAGGTTCTTTCCTTTTAGTGTTACCATGCATCATTTCTAGTCAGTAGTCATTATTGAAGTGAAATAGAGTTTAAAGCCAACTATTTATTGTTTGCAGGTTGTTGATGGGGTGCATGGTTTGCTTTTTGAAGCAAACAACCCTGAGTCATTGACTCGGTCCTTTTCTCTTCTGATTTCAGGCATGAAAGTTTCAAAGTTTGCATCTAAAGTTGCAGCTTCTGGAAAGTTGCTAGTTCAAGACATGATACCATCTGAGTGTTTAGGTGACTATGTGAAAATTATTGAAAATGTTATCCAGTTTCCATCAGAAACAGTGCTTCCAAAGTCTTTCCATCATCAACATCAATCATGGGAATGGTCACTGTTTCGGCAGGAAATAGTGCACTCATTTAAGGGATTTCTACCAAATAAAATGAGTGTAGTAAATGTTTTGGAAAGTAAATTTGCTGTAATGCATACTGCAAACAACTCAATGGAGGATGAAACTAACAATATGGTTCATGATAGCATTACCCAGATGGATTGGGTTAACCTTCGAGAAGTAGAAATTGTTGAAGAACATGAAAGACATGAATTGGATGAGGTGAGCATTCACAGAATGGTTTTGGTAGTTAGGGAGTTTTAAGGATGTTAATATGAAACTTTTTTTGGTTTATGTAGCTTGAAGAAAGAATTGAGAGAAGCTTGGGTTCTTGGGATGATATTTACCGTAGTGCTAAAAAAGCTGAAAAAATTAAGGCTGAGAGTAATGAGAGAGATGAGGGTGAACTGGAGAGAACTGGCCAACCCCTGTGTATATATGAAGTTTATGATGGGCGTGGTGCATGGCCATTCCTACACCATGGATCTCTTTATCGTGGATTAAGCTTGGTGAGTCATTATTATTATTATTAATTATTATTATTATGATTATGATGATGATGATGGTGATGATGATGTGATGATGGTGATGATGATGATGATGATGACAATGACGATGATGATGGTGTGATGATGATGGTGATGTTGATGATGATGATAATGATTATTATTATTATTATTATTATTATTATTATTATTATTATTACTATTTCCTTGGCCTTCATGAATTTATGTTCAATCACCATGTTAGGGTTCTCCAAATGAGTTTTAATATGCGAAGATTATAATTCATATATTTCACTTAGGATTTCACTTTTTCTCAAGAAATGTTCGGACATCTTTTATGTTAGTTAGTTAGCATGCAAGTTGAATTTGCCCATCTCAGTTCATGCATTAAGGGGAGGAATGATTATTTGCTTTGTCTTATTATAAAAAGGTTCAAGATTAGAACCTAGTTTGTTTATTTAGATGAACTTCTTGTGACACAATTTAATGTTATATATTCACTTAGTCCTCAATGGGAGGAGATCTACTTCAGATGATGTTGATGCTGTGACTCGTCTTCCTCTGTTAAATGACACTTACTATAAGGATCTTCTTTGTGAGATTGGCGGTATGTTTGCAATTGCAACCAGAGTTGATAGCATTCACAAAATACCTTGGATTGGATTTCAAACTTGGGGTGCCAGTGGGAGGAAGGTATTGGTTTCTCACATGACTTGCTTCTTGTCTAAAGTGGCATCTTAAACTTATGGGGCTCTATTCTTGTTGACAAATGATTGGTCAAACTATGGTTTTTGTGACACTGAATAAATTCTATTGACTTTTGAGGAGGAACCAATAATCGGATTCCTATATCAAGCTTTCTTTGTATTATTGTTCATGTCACAAGTTACATGTTTATTTGTTTGTATATATTCTGGAACTGATTTGTATGTGTCTGGACCAGGTTTCTCTAACTAATGCGGCTGAAAATAAACTCGAGGAATTGGTAAAAGCTGATGCTTTGGGAGATGTAGTTTACTTTTGGGTCCGTGCTGACATCAACATTGGGGTTAATAAAGAAATTCCAAATGTCGACTTCTGGTCTCTATGTGACATTCAAAATTCTGGACACTGCAAGTATGTGTTACTCCTGTCATCCTGATTTAGTATTCCTATATAAAGTGCTGTACTTATGTTATGGACAAGTAGTCTCAGAAGCTTGAAAGTTTTTTTCTTCATGCGGTTCTAAACTGATGAATACTTTTTATACTAGCTACTGTAAAATATGCTTAGCTATTGACTCTTAATTTTCATCATATATGCTTAGCTATTGACTTTTAATTTTCATTCATCGGCTTCTTCCCAAAAGTGAAATTATATGGCTCTTTGTTTACTTGTAATACAAAATGATCAACTATTTACACGTGTCAAACAAAATCTTCTCCCAAGATACATATTTTAGACTTGATTGTTTTATTTTCTATGTGATAGATTTCTAAAACTTTCTGTTATGCCTAAATGTAGGGATCTATTTGCAAAAGCATTTCAGCTAATGTACAATTTGCCATTAGATGTAGAGCGCTTCCTCCAATGCCAAATGATCATGGTTATTGGTCTGCAATGCATAGCTGGATAATGCCAACTCCTTCATTTCTGGAATTTGTAATGTTTTCAAGGTAAATTGCTGCTGATGTAAAGATTTTGAGAGTTAAAGTGCTCTGGTAACTTTGTCATTTATTTACTCAATATTGGAACTTGTGAAATTGACCAGGATGTTTACTGATGCACTTGATAAGGTCAATTACAACCTAAGCAAGGGCAGTGAATGTCTGCTTGGATCATCAAAACTTGAGGTATCTGTGATATGGGTTGATGAGTGTGACTTACTCTTTGTATTATACATATTTGATCAACCTTATATTGTTGAGGTTGTGCAGGTCTTTCTAGTAGACAAATATTTCCTTTGAAAAGGCTTTTATTAAAGTTCCTGTAAACAAATTTACGAGAAGCGACTCTCGGCATTTTTTAGCGTAGACCAACAAATTGATCCGAATGATACTTATCTTTTATTAATTTGTATAGTGGGTATGGGCAAGCTTGGGATTAGAGTATTAGAATAACAAATTCAGTATAATGAAATTGCTCTTTGCTGGCTGTTGGAATATTATATGTTTAATGTGTAGTTTGACTGGTTCTTGATGTATTTGAATTGCTGTTAGGAGGATAGGTTATGAGTTCCTGATTTTGTCCACAGAATCAGCTATTTGTGGTTGAGATATTCTCATCTTGTGTTGCAGTAATTTTCTTCTATATATGTAAAAGACTCACATTGAGTGCACCATATCCTGTTCTCCTATTTCTTGTGTTTCTCTATAATGCCTAGTGGATATCTAAATCACAAATTTTTAACACTGGCCGAATGGTCACAGTTTTGATTCACAGAAATTGCATATTTACAAAAGCAGGGGTGAAACTACACCATTCGAAAGCCTCCCCCATGGCCTCTTCCCTGCAAAGTAGGAATGCTTGTGCAGAGGATCTTTTTGTATGCTAGGAGTTATTTGGGCAGTGATCTTCCCTTCTCCCATTGTGTAGATTCATGGAATTGTATTTGTAATGTTTAAGTATAGATGAATTTGTACATTTAGTTGGATTTCAATCTAATATTTTTTGTTTTCCATGCAGAAAAAGTCTTGCTATTGTCGGATGTTGGAACTTTTGGTGAATGTTTGGGCCTATCATAGTGCACGCAGGATCATATATATTGATCCAATATCTGGTGCTATTGAGGAGCAGCATCCAATGGAGCAGCGTCAGAGACAAATGTGGGTCAAGTACTTTGACTTCACATTGTTGAAAAGTATGGATGAGGACATGGCTGAGGAAGCTGATGATAAAATTCACAAAAATGAAATGTGGTTGTGGCCTTTAACAGGAGAGGTGTACTGGCAAGGAGTTTATGAGAGGGAGAGGGAAGAAAGATACCGGGTGAAAATGGACAAGAAAAGGAAAACAAAGGAGAAGCTCTTAGAAAGGCATAAATTCGGTTACAGACAAAAAACTCTTGGGTAGAGGTGTAGATAAAGGGACATAAGCATTTTTGCAGAAATAATGAGTCTTTATACACGTTTAGGCTAATGATGTTGTAGATAAATTTTTTTCAGCTGAGCTGAATCGTAACAGATATGGCGATGAACTCTTCTCATCCAAATGGTTGGTCAATTTTTCCATACAATACAGCCAAACAGATTTAGGTGGAGGGAAAACATAATGTTGGAGAAGAGACTAATCAGTTAGGGCAGCCACGGATTATAGGTTTTTACCCCTTTCCACATTTTTTATATATTTTTAACTTCAGGTGAAAACACCTGCTGCCCATTTGTTCTTTGAAACTTTATTGATATATGTGTCTGTAAAGGCCATTGTAACATTCTTTGAGTATTTTCTGTATACATCAATATTTTTAATGATTATCTTGTCTACTAACTCTATTCTAGTTTCCATTTTGACGGTGGAAGGGTGCTAGTCTCAACTTTTCATCTTACTAATTGAGTTCCCTGAGATGAAATTTAAATGATGTGTTGGTTTCAGTTATGGAAGCTAATTGGGGGCAAAAGTGCATGATTGGCAGTCAATTACTTCTGTATATTCCAACAATTTAATGTGATATCTTCTCTTGTTAATTTTTTTTCTACCGAGAAGAAATAAGAGCCTACTGATGCTCTCTAGTGATGGATGTTCTACTTTGAAACTTTGGCTGCTTGTTCTTGTATCCTTTCTATTTGATCGTACATTATACATCTACGGTAATGAAACTGTCTTGTCTGATATCTTTGTATTTAACGCAGTTTTTGCAGATGATGGTGGATTCATTGTTGTTTTGCTTTATTGCGGATTTTATCACTATTCAGATGTGATTTTTGCGATCCAGTGTATTAATCCATGTTTTAGCTCGCTTGTCATTGCTTGGAGGGTTTTTTGGTAGCAGAATTAAGAACTATAAGCTAGTAACAACATAGCATTGTTGAACTCATGATATGAACTCCATTGAACTTATGATACGTAATTTTGTCTATGCATACTTGCCTTAGAGTTTATGTCGAGCGTTTATTGTGGTAAACATTTTGCCCCCTTTTCTGTACATGTGTGACTGTTCTGTGTCTGCGTGGGAAAACGTCTTTGAAAACTTAAAATGAGAACTCTTAAGAAATACAAGTGATCTTGCACCAGCCTTCAAACCGGTAAAAATGATTCTGTGCGTGCACTTATGAAAGGATGAAACGTATTTATGATCGAAGATAGCCAGCTTTTGAACGAAGCAGGTTTGAATCTGATTTATTGACATGCATCAAGAAGTTTAAGATAGTTTTGTTGATCAAATGATGGAATATGTTGATACACCATTGACGATTAATGTGATTTTTTTGTTGAAAGTTTTCTTTAAAAACTATCGTTCAATTTATATCCTACAGGGCGTCGAAATTTATGTTCATTTGACATTGCCCGACTGGGCAGTTGGAAGGGTTTGATAACAATGTGGCTATTAATCACAGTACGCCCATCTAGTTTGCCCATAAATTTTATGGACTAGATAAGAACAAAGCAGTAACTTGTTCTTCAATGGGCTGTGGAAAAGGGGAGGGTGGTAGATGGTAACAGTGGTAGATCATTACTGCTTACCAAGGTCGTGGGGTTTCGGGGTGCTTGGGAAAAAAAGAAAGTCTTGGGATTTTTTTTTCTTTATATAGTTTTTTACTTTATTTTTCTAAATATTATCTTTTATGAGAATAATAAATGTGGATGACATTGGCCACATAACGATTAAAAAAGTAATAATCAAAACATTCAAATTTTAATAACACTGCTAAATTTAGAGTAACTATTATAATTATTAACTTTGAAAAAACCACAGAATTATTAGAGGTAACTGTGCTTTGTAACTTGTTGCTTACAAAGGAGCTAGCTAGGCAGTCACTTTAAACTCAGTTAGCTTGTCATTGGCTTCGATTCATTGAGTTGAGTTTAGAGCATTAATGAAGAAATTAGCCGATTTAAATCGGATCGGGAGCGATCCGATTTGAAATTGGCATCGAATCGGGTGAGAATCATTTTTTGGGTAAATAACGAAACTATCCTTAGTATGATATTAAATACATTATTTATGTATAAGTAAAATTAAAATTAAAATTTTAAGATGATAAAAATACCCCTTGCATCGCCTTCCCTCTGCCGCCGCCCCTTCCTGCCAACCCTATGTGTCGTCTACCGTCACCCCTCCCTCCAATGTCGCCCCTTACCCTCCCTCCGTTAGTCTGTCGCCGCCCCTGTACGAGGGATAGTTGGGGCCGACAGGTGGCGGGGCAGGGTAGGAGGCGTTAGGGGAGGGGGGGGGCGGGGCCGGTGAGGGGAGGCAGGGCAGGGTGGGGTTGGCAGGGGAGGGCAGCGGTGGCAGCGGCCAGGGTGAAGGAGCAGTCAGGGGTGGTATTTTCGTAATTAAAAGTTGACTCGACTCCAACTCGAGTTAAAAATAATAACTAATTCTAAATAATTTTAAAAAAATTCAAAAAATATGAAAAATATCATAAAATATAATACACACAATAATATCAAAATGACATCAATACCTAACTTTTATATATTTATGTTATGAGTTATCAAATTATTATATATGACCGGTTTAGACCGATTCAACGGAACCGATTTTTGACCAATTTAATTCGATTAAGTGACTCCCTTGAAAACCGATTCTAATTTCGATTCCGATTTCTCCGACTAAGGTTTAGAAGCACTCAAGTTAGTTCAAGTTTTAGATTGAGGGCCAGCTAGCTTAATTTATAATTGACGATAGTGTGATTCGGCCGAATTTAAATTAAAGTTTTTAATTTATTAATTAATATATTTAAATTTATAAGAATATTTTTTACAAAAATAAAACAAATTAATTATTCATTAAAACGTTGTATTCATGTTAAAGATTATTATAGAATCTTGCTACATGATTTTTTTAAAAATTACTTCAACGAATCTTTTATCTAATATTGAAAATGTATGGGCGACAATAAATTTTAAATTAAGATCCATAAAATTTTTGACGACGAAATGCCTTTAAAATCCAGTCTTCTATATATCTCTCGAATTTCAGATTAAGCCCGTCGAACCACCGAGCTCAAGTCAATTTGGCTAATTTTTTTACCGACTCGAAGTCAACTGATTCGATTTTTCTTTTTATGTTTTTTTTTTCATTTTTGTGTTTTTTTGAAAACTAAAATGGGAACAAAGACTAAAACTCACTTTCAAGGACTGTGGTCGGCTTATCGCCACCATTTCGAACTGATTTTGGTCGGCTTTTCACTCTTTCGCCGTCAACGTCTCCCCCACTCCTCGCAGGTCTGCTCTCTTCCTCCTTCACTCCTTGGTTGTTTTTTTTGAATGGGTATCTCAAAGTTACCATCTTTTTATCATCTCACTGTGTGTTCGGTGGATTCTAGCCTTGTTCTTTATTTAAAAGGTTGAGGCTTTATGGGTTTTAGGTACCCTTTTGCTCGCTTTTTTTCACATTGGTTGGTTGTGTGAACTGGTTGAGGTTCCATTGTGTGGGGATGCTTTGATATGCAGATTGTTGTATTTGTATGTTTGTTGTTATATCTTATATGCGCATGTCAAGCCTGTTGTTTGGATGCTTGGGGTGTTGAATAGGTTTGCACATTTTGGCCACTTTGTTTGGTGAGGACTGCGTTCATATGTGTACACGAACATTTCGGGGTGCTTAGATTAATACGTGGTGAGACATCCCTCTTGTCTGAACTTTAGCTGAATGGAGTGTGTTTATGCGTAAATTGTAATTGTAACGTGCATTGTGTGATTTTGTTCAGTTTTCTTTATAAGTTCTTATGTATACTTTTTTCTTATATTAGTAAAGTTTTTCTACATGTCTGGCAGTTGCAGTTTTAAATTTGCTGTTTTGTGGTCCAGTTCAATTAATTTTCGAGTTTGTGGATGCTTGATATAGAGCCTGCTGTATTTGTCTGCTAATTGATTCAATTCACAAGTAGTTGTCATGACTTGTTTGGATGCAGTGTGTGTTATGTAAGTATGAATATTTTTCCCATTTAGTTGGTTGATTATTATGTTTATTATTGCTTTATTGACCAGAGGGTTTGTCATTTGGTGTTTTGGCGACTTTAAATGTTTTTATGCGTGCACATTTAGCCAAAATGGGAGTGAAACATTTGTCTGGACTTTAGATGAATGGGCATCTTTTGAAGTTGTAGGAACTAGTAATATGGTGAACCATCCTTTTCTTGGACCTTTTTCCTCCTGGTTGGTGATACTCATGTCACACAACGGTGATATAATTTGTATATTGGTCTTCATTTTTTTTGCATGTTATTATTTAATATGTCTGGCAGTTGCAAATTCTAATTTGCCATCTTGCAAGTCCAATTCAGTTAGATTTTAGAGGGTTGACTTTCATGTTGGCTTCATTAATTAAGTGTAATGACCTTTTCATGGTGCTTTGAGTGTGTTGTGTAACCTAGATGGCATTACCATTGACATGTTTGATTCAAAATTTTGTCTTCATTTATGAAATAATTGATTTTGTGCCCCCACTCCCCCACCCAATTTTATCTATCGAAAGCCTTCTATTTGCTGACCTGGTATTCACTCTTTTATGTGTAGCTGTAGACCTACTTCTGTTGGAGAACGATAACATGCATGCCATCAAGGTCAGTTGGGTTAATCAAACATTTGCCCTAGCTAAATCCAATGATTCCAGGGTAAAAAGTCTCGTACTAGAAAGTCAAAAGAGGAGAGGAAGACAATGGTTGAAACTTTCATAAAACGGTAATGTTCTGTTCTCTGTGGAGCACTTGCTTAGCAATTGTTTTGTTTGTCCTTAGATTTGCTACTATTGGACAAGTACTTCTGAAACTTGAAAGCTGGTGTATAGAGTTGAAGACTGAAATGTGATGCATTCACAAATAAGTCCTGGAAGATGAACTGTGAACTTCAATATAGTCATTTAATTTTTTCACCTTGGCCAAGTATTTGGGTGGTTTTCAATGCATGCCTTGGTCTTGCAAATATTTCCCTTTTCCAGAAACTATTACTAATTTTTATTTTCTGAATATCATCAGACCGGTGTCCTGAAAGTACAGAAGGGATAAGTTTTATCCTGTTATGGATGATAGTTGTGAAAAAAAGCCTTGTTCAATCATAAAGCTAAGGACTTACTCATATAAGTGAAAAAGTGTGGACCCAAATTTGTCTAGTGTCAGAAACTGTTCTATATTTGTTTTTGGCGTGTACATGATTTGTTACTTGTTACTGTGTGATGCACAGGACATTGGGAAGGGCTCGAAATTGTTTAAATCTGTAGGTAACATAGAAAAAGCCATATTAATAATAGCCAATCCTGTGCTTTTTTTATTCATATTCATAATTCTGATGGAAGCTTACAAATTTATGTTGTCATTATCAATGTTTGCATGATGTTTTTAGTCATTTTTGTACTTTTTTCTTTTCATCTTCATTATTGTTGTCCTCATCATTGTCATCATGGTCATAATCTGCTCCCTTATGGTTGGGGAGTTTGTTCTACCCATTTGCTATAAAAAGGGAAAATTCATTGTGTATATTTCATAATTATAATACTGGCTAGTGATTATTTGTGATGTGCTAGCTAATGTTAAGCATCTTTTACAATGAGGAGGGTACGTATTTGTGGTGTGCAATATAAAAATCAGTGGGCTCTGAATATATAACTATCATAATCTTAAGAGGAGGTCCTTGGCCTACTGATGTACTTTGTAATACTAAAGTTTAGAGCTATTCTGTATTTGGCAGATATCAAACTTCAAACAACGGTAGCTTCCCTTCTCTAAATCTCACTCACAAGGAAGTTGGAGGATCTTTCTATACAGTTCGAGAAATTGTAAGAGAAATAATTCAGGAAAACAGAATTCTTGGGCCTGCTAGCTCATCATCACAAAATGGAGATGTTACTAGTTTTTCAGTTCAGAATGTGTTATCTTTGCCACCTACAATTGATTTGAGTAAAGAGGCTGTTAGATTTGTCAATGAGCATGAAACATTGGGCGACTTATCAGTTAAAGAATATCAGAAAGATGTTCAAGTAAAAAGCAAGGAGGCTCTTAGATTTGTCAATGAGCATGAAACATTGGGCGACTTATCAGTGGAAGAATATCAGAAAGATGTTCAAGTAGAAAACAAGGAGGCTCTTAGATTTGTCAATGAGCATGAAACATTGGGCGACTTATCAGTGGAAGAATATCAAAAAGATGTTCAAGTAGAAAGCAAGGAGGTTTCAACTGACAGTTCAACAATTATTTCTCGCGCCACGAACCTAACAATGTTGGAAAATGTGGCATCACCTTGCGATGGTTTAGAAAATGAAATAGCAGCAGTTTCCAAGGTTGTTCTCCCTGCCAGTGGTGGAAGTAAAGCCCATGTGGAAAATGATACCATCTTTGTGAAATCACTGGATGATGACTTGTTAACAGATGGTTCAAATGATACTTCTGCACACAACCTTATATCTGATGCCTCTTGTTCAACTAATGATACCAACCTGGTTTATTCATTCGAGAGATATGAAGGTGAAGAGGGCATTGGTTCTATGCAAGTGGGTTTCACCTCTTCAATGGTAGAGGAAACAGAAACAGTGAATGATGCGGCTGATATTTCCAACTGCATTAGTCTCACTTCCAATCAAGCAACCCTTAGTGATTGTGATGTGCAGGAGAGCCATGGTCAAAATGCAGAGATCACAGATGTTCAGGTTAGGCTTCTTTACTTTTCCTGCATGTCCTTCTTAGCCATAAAAATGAGGGTCAGTACCAAGATATTTCCTGCAAAGTGTAATCAAAAGGTCTGTTTGGGAATATCT
The DNA here is from genome assembly GCA_033002965.1 of Piper betle. NCBI lineage: Eukaryota > Viridiplantae > Streptophyta > Magnoliopsida > Piperales > Piperaceae > Piper > Piper betle. The sequence goes on from JAURVB010010896.1 coordinate 25,185, forward strand.
TCTTTTGTTAGCCGGTCTGTTTGGGAAGTGTAGGAGATAAATTCGTCCGGGCTTGGATTGGCGTTGTTGAACTGTAGGAGGTAAATGTTCAAAGAAAAATGATAGTGTTGATCTCCCTGATCTTTAACTACCTGGATACATTATGCATTCTCTATTTCAGAATTTCCCTTAAATGTGTCTAGGTTATTATCATTTCCTTTGATTCTTTGCAATAGTACTCTCTTGATTTGGGTGCCTATAACAAATGGCTATTGAATTAGTTTAGATGCATCTAAATGATAAATTTAGCTATACTTAAGTAGTTTGTTCTAACCACATTCGTTATGGAACCTTTCGAGTGCCAACCTGAAATTTATGCGCATACTTGTCCTCATAAGTAACTACATTACTTGTATGCTCAGGCACTCCACTGTCTGGGTAGGTTTCTTTTAGCTTTGTTGTTGTCTATACTGTGATAGCCTGCTATTTGTGCTTAAATTTGTCACTATTGTGTGGATGCTACCTACCATTGTTGTCAATGATGTCAGGTAGAAGATACAGTTGGTACTGATGTTAATCCTGCTCCACAGATCATTGAGAAGCCTATTCTAAAGAATGCAGAGCCTGAACGAAGACCTAGAAATGTCGAAGAAGGCAACTATCATTCGGATGGAACACGCAGGTTAAACTTTGTTCTGGCAATTGCACCTTGCTTAACAAAATACATTATGATACTGGTAAAGTTTACTGTTAGCCAAGTCAGTTATGTTTTTATATTTTCTTTCATTTTTTCTGCAGTCTATAAAGCCTAATTTTGCTTAATTTTTTTAAAGAAACCCGTTTTCATTCATCAATAGTAATTTCCACCTCTTTCTCATTTCCAAGAATTCCTTCTAGATATTACTACTTGGATTGGCAAAATTCTATTTCATTGCCATAGGGCATGGAAAGTTCCTTGTTCTTTTCAATTTACCATAGAAAAGCTACTTAGTTATTATGGTGCCATCTGCATTTGTGATCCTCTTTGCAGTATATAGAGACTTTTTGGGCAATATTTTGATATACAGTCTACATATATATATAATCTTGCAGTGGGTCATCCGAATACTTGAGAAAGCATTCCGGCGATGGGTTGGTGGCTTGGGTGGTAGTGGGCCCAAAATGTTTGATTTGCAAATTGGAGATGGATAGTGACAGGTAGAAGACGTCGGCGTTTGTGGAATACAATGTTTGTTGGGTCAGCCAACCATTTCACTTGAAACTTCAACGCCTTACATATCCACTTAAGAGTTGTAATAGCCGAAATGTTCCTTAATGCTTAGTAAGCCGAACATTTTGTATAAGTGTATGGGGACTAACTTTTTTCCCCAACTTGTTGTTATTAATAACAATGATAATTAACTATGAAAAAGCTCTCTTTATATAGTTTAATATATATTTAGCAAATAAAATTGGATTGGTGTTCCCCTTAAACTTATTTTTTTTAAAAAAATTGATTTGATGTTAATGGAAAGGGAATTGATTTGACATGAATTTGAGTTAAAATAAGTATAATTTATATTCATTTATTTATTTTATTTAAGACAATTTAACTTAAACTTTGAATTTGACAATTAAAATGTCTCAATCCATTATGATAACATGTCTATGATAAAATATTCATGCATTAAAACGTCACGTTCTGGTTAAAAATGATCATAGAAGCTCATTGTTTTATTATTGTAATCATATTTATAAAAAGAAAATACAAAAATTAAATATAATCTTAAATATTTAATATCAAAATTTAAGTCAAGTTAAAGCTCGAAAATGTGCTCAATCTTAATAATAAAATCGTCTTGCCTAAATTTGAGTCAAATTTCAAATTGACAGACTTATCAAACTAAAGATCAAGTGGAATATAGCTTAATCAGAATATGAATGAACAATCAATCCTTAATTAACCACTATACCCACTTTGTGAAAAGTACACTTAACTAGTGATTGTTAACGACCAACAGTTAGTGAACCTACAAATTTCTCATTTTTTGGAAATAATATGTGGTCCAACTTGGTTTTATTGTGAACTTACTAAAAGGTGCTTTATTACAAATTATTTATTTTAAGGACCTTTTCTCTATATATTTTACTCTTAAACAAGTTAATAGATAAGCAATACGTTGAAAATTAATAAAATCATTTTCAAGTAGAATATAGCTTAATTAAAATATAAATGAACAATCAATCCTTCGTTGACCACAATACCCAGTTTGTGAAAAGTACACTCAACTAGTGATCGTTGGCGACCAAGAGTTGGTGAACCTACAAATTTCTCTTTTTGGAAGTGATATGTGGTCCACCATGGTTTTTGTTGCAGTGTGTGGACAAGTCATGGCAATGAATCATGCCACGACTACCTGACCCTGGCTTAGATTGCGAGCTTACTAAAATGTACTCTATTACAAACTATTTATTTTAAGGACCATTTCTTAACTATATATTTTACTCTTAATCAAGTTAATGGATAAGTGATATGTTGAAAATTAATAAAATCATTTTCAAGTGGAATATAGCTTAATTAAAATATGAATAAACAATCAATCCTTCATTGACCACTATACCCAGTTTGTGAAAAGTACACTTAACTAGTGACTCTTGGTGACCAAAAGTTGGTGAACCGACAAATTTCTCATTTTTGGAAGTGATATGTGGTCCACCTTGGTTTTTGTCGTGGTGTCTGGACAAGTCGTGGAGATGAATCATGCCACGACTACCTGTCCCTTGCGTAGATTGCGAGCTTAGTAAAAAGTACTTTATTAAAATTATTTATTGTAAGGACATTTTCTTAACTATATATTTTACTCTTAAACAAGTTATTGGATAAGCTATACGTTGAAAATCAATAAAATCATTTTCAAGTGGAATATAGCTTAATTAAAATATGAATGAACAATCAATCCTTCATTAGACCCTATACCCACTCCGTGAAAAGTGCACTTAACTAGTGATTGTTCGCGACCAAGAGTTGGGTGAACGTACAAATTTCTCATTTTTTAGCAATGATATGTGGTCCACCTTGGTTTTTGTTGTGGTGTGTGGACAAGTCATGAAGATGAATCATGCCACGGCTACTTGTCCCTTGCTTAGACTTCGAGCTTACTAAAAAGTACTCTATTATAAATTATTTATTTTAAGGACCTTTTCTTAACCATATATTTTACTCTTAAAAAAGTTAATTGATAAGCGATACGTTAAAATCATTTTCAAGTGGAATATTGCTTAATCAAAATATGAATGAACAATCAATCCTTCATTAACCACTATACACACTTCGTGAAAAGTACACTTAACTAGTGATTGTTGGCGACGAAGAGTTGGTGACCCTACAAATTTCTCATTTTTTGGAAATGATATGTGGTCCACCTTGGTTTTTGTCGCAGTGTGTGGACAAGTCATGGAGATGAATCATGCCACAGACACCTGCCCCTTGCTTAGACTGTGAGCTTAGTAAAAAGTACTTTATTACAAATTATTTATTTTAAGGACCTTTTCTTCACTATATATTTTACTCTTAAACAAGTTAATGGATAAGCGATAAGTTGAAAATTAATAAAATCATTTTCAAGTGGAATATTGCTTAATCAAAATATGAATGAACAATTAATCCTTCATTAACAACTATACCCACTTTGTGAAAAGTACACTTAACTAGTGATTGTTGGCGACCAAGAGTTGGTGAACCTACAAATTTCTCTATTTTTGGAAGTGATATGTGCTCCACCTTGGTTTTCGTCGTACTGTGTGGACAAGTCATGGAGATGAAACAGGCCACAGCTACCTGTCCCTTGCTTAGACTATGAGCTCACTAAAAAGTACTTTATTATAAATTATTTATTTTAAGGACCTTTTCTTAACCATATATTTTACTCTTAAACAACTTAATGGATAAGCGATATGTTGAAAATTAATAAAATCATTTTCAAGTGGAATATAGCTTAATCAAATTATGAATGAACAATCAATCCTTCATTAACTACTATACCCACTCTGTGAAAAGTACAATTAACTAGTTATTGTTGGCGACCGAGAGTTGGTGAACCTACAAATTTCTCATTTTTGGAAGAGATATGTGGTCCACCTTGGTTTTTGTTGTGGTGTATGGACAAGTCATGGAGATGAATCATGCTACGGCTACCTATCCCTTGTTTAGATTGCGAGCTTACTAAAATGTACTTTGTTATAAATTGTTTATTTTAAGGACCTTTTCTTAACTATATATTTTACTCTTAAACAAGTTAATGGATAAGCGATATTTTGAAAATTAGTAAAATCATTTTCAAGTGGAATATAGCTTAATTAAAATATGAATGAACAATCAATCCTTCATTAACCACTCTAACTAGTTTGTGAAAAGTACACTTAACTAGTGATTGTTCGCGAGCAAGAGTTGGTGAACGTACAAATTTCTCATTTTTAGCAATGATATGTTGTCCACCTTGGCTTTTTTGCAGTGTGTGGACAAGTCGTGGAGATGAATCATGCCACGGCTACTTGTCCCTTGCTTAGACTTCGTGCTTACTAAAAAGTACTCTATTATAAATTATTTATTTTAAGGACCTTTTCTTAACCATATATTTTACTCTTAAAAAAGATAATTGATAAGCGATACGTTGAAAATTAATAAAATCATTTTCAAGTGGAATATTGCTTAATCAAAATATGAATGAACAATCAATCCTTCATTAACCACTATACCCACTCTATGAAAAGTATACTTAACTAGTGATTGTTGGCAGCCAAGAGTTGGTGAACCTACAAATTTCTCATGTTTTGGAAGTGATATGTGGTCCACCTTGCTTTTTGTCGTGGTGTGTGGACAAGTCATGGGGATGAATCATGTCACGGCTACTTGTCCCTAGTTTAGACTGCAAGCTTACTAAAAAGTACTTTATTATTAATTGTTTAGTTTAAGAACCTTTTCTTAACTGTGTATTTGACTCTTAAACAAGTTAATGGATAAACGATACACTGAAAATTATTAAAATCATTTCAAGGTGACAGCTGGAAAGCTTATATATGACCAAATAAAACGGGTTTCCTCTTGTGGTTTAACATTGGATATTATTTTAAAAAATGATAATAAATATTTTTATTAATCAGAAAGTGTTTAGTATTGACAACTAGTAACTGCACGTATAAAAATATCAACAATTTATAAAGCAAATCACCCATCTAATTCACACACCTCTATCTTTTTATAGCTTGAATAAGTGTAACGACCCGCCATTTTTCACGATATTGTGGGTCTAACTGGCTAGGTGTTACTCAAAATTAAAGCAATTATGTCAAACATTTTTTATAAATAATAACATATATAAAGATCCCACAGTCTTGGACCGTTTCCCAGCAGCCACACTTATTTCTCAATTAAATAAAAAAGGAGTCCTCATATTTATTTTGCTCAATGCTCTGGTTGTCAATCACCTAATCTCGTATCTGCACACCTGCGGAGGCAATTCTGCGTTAGTGATTACAACACTAAGTAGTATAATAGATAAAATAAATCAAGTACATTCCACTATTTCCTTATGTTTATTTTAATATGCGGTGGAGCGATTCCGCTATACTCCAAATCAATGCGGAGGAGGTATCCGCTGTTATCCGCACACCCCGGCCGTAGCCTTTTTGTGGGGAGGCTACCACTACCATCTCCAGTGCCAGTGCCTCGCACACCCCGGCCGTAGCCTTTTTGTGGGGTAGCTATCACTGCACTCAGGTGATTGCTATGCCCCGTTTGTGGAGAAGCTCTCACTAACAATTCTAGTGCCAGTGCCTCGCACACCCCGGCCGTAGCCTTTTTATGGGGAGGCTATCACTGCACTCCAGTGCCAGTGCCTTGCACACCCCGGCCGTAGCCTTTTTATGGGGAGGCTATCACTGCACTCAGGTGATTGCTATGCCCCGTTTGTGGGGAAGCTCTCACTGCCAACTCTAGTGCTAGTGCCTCACACACCCCGGCCGTAGCCTTTTTATGGGGCGGCTATCACTGCACTCCAGTGCCAGTGCCTCACACACCCTGGCCGTTGCCTATTTATGGGGCGGCTATCACTGCACTCCAGCGCGATGGAGGAATCGTTGTGCCTCACTCACCCCGGCCGTAGCCTTTTTATGGGGCGGCTATCACTACTCCAAAACATTGTCGATGTATTACAAAATGTACGCACATAATACGACCCAGTGTCGGACTGAGTCAATTCTTTGACCCCGGTTGCACTCGGTACATGGTGGTCGAATCTGGGCTCAGGCCGACCTAGGCTACCAACAAGGAAAAATACGATGTTCTATCTATTATACGTACCTGACTTGTGATTATGTCTGACTGTGATCCGCTTACCCTAATCTGAATGAGGGCATAAAATTATACATTAGTATAATTTTATTTTGCATGAACGTACATGCAACTTACATGACTAATATACTATCAATTTTAAATGATTTAATTAGTTCATGTTAGTCTTCATTCCTTATTAAATTTTCAACAATTCTAATGATAATTAATTATTAATTATCATTATCCAAATCCCCATTATCTAAATGATAATTTACTTATTAACATGTCCATTTACAAAACAACTAAGAAATCGACAAGAACCCCATGCATAAGACGCTGGAGATTTAGCAACTTGGCAGGGCGTCTTCAACAAACCTTGCATGTAAGAATCCTAATGGAAATAAATAAGATGAGGGATGAAATACTCACACAGTAATGGGGAGGTTGCCTGGGACGGAGATGAGGGATGAAATACTCCCTCCTCCTGCATATATATACACTTCAACCATTCCCTCCATTAAATTCTCATACCCCATCATCCATTGGTATTTCCTAGGTTCAACGAGCCCCTTCATTAAATTCTCACACCCCATCATCCATTCATGAATACCATTCCCTCCATTAAATTCTCATACCCCATCATCCATTGGTATTTCCTAGGTTCAACGACCCCTTCTTTAAATTCTCACACCCCATCACCCATTCATGAATAGGTATTTTGTAGGTGACCTTAAGTCGAACCATGACCGGTCGACTTGATAACCAACTATATCGGTTCATCCATATTTATTTCATAATATTTAGGTTCGAGTCTTGTAATTAAAAATCATGGTTTTTACAATAAGGTTGCCTTTATCATCTAAATATCCTAGTAATTAATTGAATGGCTTGCCATAAATATATCTGTCACAAAAATACTAACCATTGCTCATAAGTACCATTATTTAGGTTTTTTTTAAAATGTGAAGATGCCTTTATAAATAATTCAAGTATAAAGGGTGATGAGTAGTATAGAATGATCTAGATTAAGAGAAATATCTATAGAACTCTTGAACCCTTCGTGAATAGAATGTTTAAGAGTCATTATCTAATGTAGGTGGAAGGTGCCAGTAAGAGCTGCTTATCGTTCGGGTTTGGTTGGGTATCACTTATGCCAAACTTATTAATTACTTTAAACTTACATACCAAACTTGATCTTTTACTATTTAAATTTAACTATTTAAACCCAACCTTGACCCGACCCGTTTAGCAAACCCGAACCCAACCATTTAAAGCTCGATTATATTATAAAAAATAAAATTAAATGACACCATGAAAAATTAATGTAGAAATAATTATCTAAAAAAATAAAGAGATTAAATTGCCTAATACAAAAAAAGTTAAAAATATATTAGTTTTACATATAAACACATATATCTCTATAATAAAATTTAAATTATATTAAATATTATTTTTTATAAAAAAATTATATGATTGATATTCGATACCGGGTACCCTGTATGTAAAACAAAACCCGTCTATTATTAAATGGGTACCTAGTATCGTAAAAGCAAACCCAATTTTATGGATCCCAAACCTGATTTATTCAAGTTTGGTCGGGTAGGGTTTCGTAGCTAGTGCTAGTTAATATAGAAGGGGTCTTGAGGCCTACAAATACTAGCTTTAAGGTTTGGGGTTGTAGCAAGTCCAAAAAAGTCTGCAAGTTCTCTAAATAGACTTGCAATATAGTTGTCTATTAATTAAAGTTCCCTTTTAAGTTAAATCAAGCTTCTATCTTATTCCCCTTCCCACATATCTACCACTCAATATTCAAATATTCCACCCCTTAATCCCAACACAAAACTACACACACGCACGTGCACACTAACATGAATCTTAACCCTTAAAGAGGCTTAAGACAGTAACCTTACAGGGCCTACATACACAATTCATACGTATCATACTATTATAGGAAGACTCATATTCTTAAGGCTCCTAATATGAGCGCTCCGAGCCACAAGAGAGGTAGGACCTTCTTGCAACTAAGAGGATCATTTTACAGATACAATGATCACTCTGAATAACGTGAAGGAAACACCTCCAATGGAGCTTAAAGGTTGAGTTTTTCATAATGCAGATTATGATCTGGTTCTTATACTTAATTTCAACCTTTCACTTAGGTAACTTATTCTTAGATGATGCTGACCTTGTAGTAAAGTAAACACTGGGTCATGGTTGCCTGTTCCACATACACCACAGAGAGAAATTAAATACACACACGCATCATTGTGTGCCAAGGCATCAAACCCTAACACTCGGTCTTCACGTGGACCCTTCAAGTGATATAAATCGTAAGCTCTTCCAGTCCACGTTCCTCTATCACACACATACATACACAGAGTTACATCCAACTATCATACATTCATCATGTAGTAGTCTCATAGTTCCCAAAATACATAAGTCCCAAAATCCCTAAATACATATGTCCTAAAATCCCGAAATACATAAGTTATACAACCCAAAGACATAGATCAAATACAACATTTAGCACACTACACACACATGGTACCATCCCCCGCCATGACCCTATCAATCCATCGACCTCCACCAATCACAAAGATGACTACACCTACATACTCATGAGAAATCATAAAACTTCCAATAGTAAGGTTAGACAGACACAACCGAATATCATAAAAGGCTGCATCAAATCAACAACTTCATACTTACATACATACATACTTATGTTTATGCCCTTGCATCCTCTACTTATTGCCCCCAACGATACATAAGTGGCTCAGAACAATGACAATACCACAATTTTTGAAAACGTATTGCATACGTAGTACCCTATTTATATTGCACTAATTTAGGATTTAAATGAGTATTAGTCTAATTCAAACATACCCATGCCGCTACCTTATATATTCGTGAAAAACCGTTAACATTAGCGTATAATTACATAGTAGGCTTAGGTAGGGGCTTATGTCATTGGCTTTCTAGATTTCCCAATTTGAAAACTATAAGGGGATATCATCCTTGAAGTTTTATTAAATTGTGAAAAAATTCGACTAAATGGCCTGGTATTAGAAGAATCCAATAAAACATCACTGACACTGTCGTACAACTAAAATTCAGTAAAATCTCACTCATAGACCCAAGCAAAGATGAAGTAAAAGAGTCCTACAGACCTAGATGAGTCAAGCTTCTTGTCCTAACTTGGTGAGCTCACTCTATGTACCCTAGCAAAGAGATGAAACCTGAATCACTATCGGATCTCGTCGACATGTAAAATGAGGCAATGCCTCCACACATGCACGATTCAGGAAAAATAGTACTTAACTTAATTATTTTTCTTAGTGAAGTGTTAAACTTCATTAGATAACCTTAGTTAGGGTTTGGTGTTGCAAGTACCCTTAGTGAAAAAGTCTCATATTTAGGGTTTTGTCGAACGGGCTTAATCGGATGATTTTTTGGACATGACAAATGGTGTCTAAATAGGCTCAAATTTGAACCAGTTGACCCTAACACTCTATGGGATGAGTATTAAAATTACCAAGTGCTGTCCCATGGGCAAACATGGTGAAGAAGGCCCACTAAATACAGGCTAAGGTGCTGGGAACAATGCTCCTAGGCACGCATTAATTTTACTAAGTATCTTTCATTGGCTTGGAGACTCCAAATGACCCTGCTTAAGCAGGTAGGGCTTGCCAACACCGTGGTCTCTTTTCAAATTTGGGCCCAAGTCTGAATTCTAAGGATTTGGGCCTAAGTGAACTCCGGAAAGGTAGGTATTGGCTAGATCATTTCTGGAGCTAGGTGCACTTATTGGGTTTGGGAAAATTCTAATGCAATATCCACAAAGCTAAATGCTCCCAAATTTTAATATGGTGTTATAGGGACACAACCTAAGGTGTGGGGAAATTTTTATGCAATTTCATTGCTTTTGAACGGATTTTTTTATTTTACATTCAAAGTTAGAGAACTAGGATTTCACCCTGCATTTATGTGCCCTCCAGAATACCAATTGAACTAGCCACACAAATAATTTTTAATTAATGTTAAAATTTTCAGGTTTTCAGTAGATAAGTATTGAGTCCATCCATAATTTTTACAGGTTTTATTGACCACGTTTACTTAGCTCACCACATAGCACAATCTCAAAGCATGACAAGGCACTAGACATAATAGTGAACATGCAAAATAGTTAGGGCTTTTGTTCATGCCCTTAAAGTGGTAATCTTAGTGTGATAAATTTATAGAAGCAAACTAACACGAAGATACACAAGCATGCATAAGATGACATCATTCGCAACCTGCATCAAGGTGTAAAAATTGGCGAAATGTGCGCCCAAATCATAGGGACCTTGAAAGCTGCCACCTTTCACGCAGCTTGGCACCTCTACTGTATCATAAAAAGCAATATCAAACAAAACAATGAACATTAAAATTGTAGATATGGATGCCATGAACACAAAAAAGAAAACATGAAGCAAAATGAACATCTAGAACATGACTTATGAATTTTCTACGAGATATGTACAAAACAGTGACCACCGAGCATTTAAAAATATGTAATAATTAATTTGCACATGAAAAAATTATGATACTACCATCTATTTACTCCTAACTCAATGAGATAGAAGTAAAAAATCAAAAGAAATGCAAAACATGAAGCAACCTAGGCGTATCCTTTAGCAAACACACACACTACAAGCAAGGACAAGAAGATGGCTTACCTCTAATAAACTAAGGGGAGGTCACTTGAGCATTTCCACCCCAAAACCTATAACCCTAGGCCTTGGCTAGGTTTGGAGAGCTTGAAGGGATCTGCAAGAGGCCAAGGAAAGAAAAGTGACCAAGGAGGGGGAGGAGGGTTGGAGGAGATGAGATGGAGAGGGGTTTTTAAAGGAAAAGGGAAAGCTTCCAACGACCAAGGCATGACTTAGTTTTGTCATAGGTAAGGTGCCACACCTGAAGATGTATGAGTGTCATAGCTAATGAGGTTTGGGTTGACCAAAACCCCTAAAACTTCAGGTTTCAGCCCCAAAGTGTTCAGAACAACCTTTGAAACCACACCCAGGTCCCAGAGGGTCTAGGACTGTCCAAAAGGGAATTTTAAGCATACAGTGACATGGTCC
>JAURVB010010897.1:0-30278 GCA_033002965.1 Piper betle
ATTTGCATCTCCATCTTGAGACACCGAGGGCAGATCCGGGTCGGCTTAACCGAACCCAGTAGATTAGCGAACGGTTTGGTCGCCGGTGACATTTCCGGGTCGGTTCACGGGTGAGCCGAAGCGGGGTGTTACATACATAACCATATGGGACATCATAAATTGCAAATACATATAATAAAAATCATTTATCAAATACATCAATATGTCAAATATGATTAATACATAAGTCAAATACAACCTCAAAGAGAAGGATTAGTAGGACGCTTAGGTCCATGACAGCATATTGTAGGTGGCTCGTTACGGCCACAATGAGCATCTTTAACTATAAGAAACATCTAACGAAGTATGATCTCATTTTGTCTATCATCCTCGACATCCACCAATCTCTCGTAAGTTGCTCTCTCTCATCAAGCCGACTCGATGAGCCCCGTGATCTCTATCCCTTAGCCTCCTCTATAAAACCAGGGTCATTTGCATCTTGGTTTTGTGTTGGTTTGCTTGTGAACTGACCCAAGTATCATGTTACTAGTATTTATTAACCGATGATATATTAAAGGTATGATATATTATTTGCTCGCCTAGACACTAGTATCATCTCGGCTTCTTCTTTCTCTCTTTGCATGTTGGGTGTTGTTGATAGACCCTAAAACTGCGTTCTCGCATGTCTAGTTGCATCCCATGTGTGTACGAGCTTGTTTTTGGCGTATGCGTGTGAAAAATCCTATGTTTTTTGGTAAAAGGATGGGTGCAAAGGTACCCTTGAGCCAGCCCTTAGCTGAATTAGGCTTCTGTTTTAGGCACCAGTGCCCTTGCACTCTCCGAGCATCTTTGCGCCAAATCTGTTAGCGCCTTTGCACTGGCAAGGCACCCTTGCACTTCAACATGTCACTTCATGGCAGGTGGATGTCAGCTCGTGATTGGTCCACGAGGATAACCTGCAATGCTAGAGCCTTTGCGCTCGGACTACTTTCCCTCCCCTTTTTAAACCCCATCTCCTCTCTCTCTTCCAGCCTTTCCCTCTTCCTATCTCTTCATCCACTTCACCTCCAGTGCTTTCCCTTCCCTCCCTTACATCCTCCACCAGCTGTAGTGTAACACCCCGTTTCGGCTCACCCGTGAACCGACCCGGAAATGTCACCGGCGACCGAACCGTTCGCTAATCTACTGGATTCGGTTAAGCCGACCCGGATCTACCCTCGGCGTCTCAAGATGGAGATGCAAACATGAAATGCATGGATGGGAACAATTGGGTTCTAACGGAGTCCTACATGCATGCCATGACGTGCAAGCAAAGACAAAACAAAACAATAAATGAGAAACCAAAAGAAAATATATACTACTACGGAAAAACAGACAGAGTTTCCCCTAAAAGTGCAATAGGGGCCAACCTGTCCACAACAAGGGTATATAAATATTTTATCAAAATACGATAAAACATAACAATCTACCATGGCATTCAATCACTATCTCATTCGTTTTCACCTGAGCCGAGTCTGAACTCCAAGGCTCCCTACTCATTCACATTGATCTGTTCGTTTCATAACAAGCAATTCATTCAAGCAAACACATTAAAATTATCATTCACGTAGCGATAACACACCATCATTATAGATTACACGCGGCAGGTACATGTGTGCGCGGTTCCGTGCTGCTCCTCCGCAGTCCCGACAGCTTTCATCGCTCGCATTCCTCACCTACATATATATAGAAAAACCGTCAGTAACGAGTGTTACCGGCCCGGAAAATAACTAATATCAATCTGGCACAGGAGAGCAAACTCTCCTGTTGAATGAAAACCATATACTTCCTCAAGAACTCTCATCAGGGCACATATGGGAGCCGTCGCTATCGGGCCGTCGCCCTCGAGTCGACAGCGTCCCCTTTCTTTCTCATTCTCATACGTTGGCCATTTCTCTATCGCTTCTCGCATCAAATCTCATTCCTTTTCACCCTCTGCACCTTCCATATTACTCCTGGCCTTGAGCACGAAGGCCGAGCACTCTCAGGCAGTCGCCTTTAGTACCCTTTGAACCACAAGTCTAGACATGCGCTGCATTGCAGTACCCGTAAACCTCCACACTTCTCCGGGTTTGAGGAACTCAAAGGTGGAGTTGTCCGGATCCTTCGGGAACGAAGTGGGTTCTCCCCAGCTCCAGAGCCCGCTCTTCCGAGCACACGCCCTATCTGAAGGCGTGGCCGTCAGTAACCCTCATTCCATCTCTCACCGAAAACGCGAAAACTATATATATATAGGCATGGGTTGGGATTTATACAATAGGCCCGAAGGCATCGTGAGCTGGATCTGAAGTTCGAAAACAAACTCGAGGGATCTCATCCTCGAGGGTTATTAATCCGAAAAAGAACCGTTGGCTAAATGGCCCGAGTTAAGTGGGATCCGATAAAACGCCACTTAACTCGTCCTGCACATGATAAATCAAATACACAATAGAGTAGCGTAAAAACAGAGAACGAGTCCTAAACGGACCTGGTAGAAGCTCCAAACGGGTCCACGCGCCTAGGCGGCGAGCTCCTACACCGTACCTACACAATCAAGCTAAAAACTAACGCCCGCATGATGAATCACACATCCTATAGCATGCACACACAATCAACACAATCACGCATCAATCAACACACATCAACCTATATCAATTCTAGCAAGTCTACTTAGGCTAGTTTGCATTAGATCATGATCATTACCTAGTTACCCTAATTAGTTTCTTAGCCTCCATTTTTAACACCACTCAATCAAACAAATTTCATATTTTATCCTTAATCAAATCTACATTTATATATATTATTATAACACACAATTCACCAATCCTAGCATGCAATTCTAATAATCAATACTTTCAAATAATTAAGTTAAAATAAATTATACCTCGCGTCATCGAAAATCGGCGACGGCTAGGGTTTCCGTTTCGTGGCTCGAAACTCGAATTCGGCACCTAGCGGCGTCCGAAGTCCGATCAGATTGGACCGGGTGCGTTCGGCGGATGATCTGGCGAATTTCCCACGAATCCAATTTTTCGGCGGTTCCGGCAAGTGTCGGCAGTTTTCCTACGGATTCCGGCAGTTTTCTGGCGATGATTCGGGACGAGGCAATCAGGGGGTCTATCGGCACCAGCTCGACGAGCTTGGTCCGATGGTGGTGTCAAACAAAGCAGCCGGGGCGGCGATGGCTGTCGGCGGCGGCGTCCAAAGTGGGTGGCGGCGGCGGCGTGCTCCGATCGGGGCTGCGGCCGGCCTCGACGGCGATCGGGATGATGGGGGAAACGTCGGCGACGGCGAGGGGGTGGTCGTCGGGGTCACAGCGGCGGCGGCATGGCCCGGACGGCGGCGAATCGACGAGGGAGGGCGTCGCGGCTTGTGGGGCCATTCCGGCGTCGTGGCGGCAAGACGGTGGCCGGGGTGGGTCGTGGCGGCACGGCGACTGCACGGCGGGGTGGGGCGGCGTTGATCGGCGGCAGCGTGGCGTCGACAGCGGCGGCGGCGGCGACGACACAAGGCGGCGGTGATAGGGTTTGGGTGAGGAAGTGTCGGGAGGAAGAAGAAATACTCCAGTGGCAATTTCGTAAATAAGTATTGACTCGATTCTGACTCGAGTCAAAATAATAACTAGTTCGTAATAAATTCTAAAAAAAATCTAGAAAAATATGGGAAAATCCCGTAAAATCAAACGAACACAGCAACATCCAAATGATATGTTCTATAACTAATAGCCCACCCAAACTCACCTATATCGCGTCCTAATTCGTCATTCGGCCCTAAAAATAATCTACGATCAAATAAAAATAACAATCAATACTGCATACCTCCATATACTTGATAACCCATTTTTCATCATCTTTTTGACGTTATCATCGTATACTTGAGCATACATGACCCTCATCGCTCATAACTCACAGCTGGCCTCAACTCAGCTCGCGGTCCATGAAGCTGACTCGACTCGAACCGACTGGTTCGCTCCCGTAAAACTCTGACTCGAGTCACGGGTTTTACATGTAGGAGCTTCATCCATCCACCCAAGGCCTTGGAAGCTTCTCTTCTTCCTTGGTTTCCATCCTCTTTGATGGTATATGCATCTCCTTGGTTTTCCTTCATTTTGGTTGGGTGTGTTGCTTACTGTTCGTGGTTGTTTTGTGTGTTAAGCTTGCTCTAGGTTGTAGCTTAGTCCTAGTTTTATTTAATCTTAGTTGCATGATTTTGTTGTATGTGTACCATGATTTATGATCTGCACATGTTAATATGGTCATGCACTTCACCATACATGACCCATTTGCGTTAGGTCTTCAATATCTCACTCATTTGACATTAGAAAAATATGATCTTTGTTGTATTTTGTTATTGACTCATGTAGCTTTGGTTTAACTTGGTAAGAATTTAGGTGGTTCTATTCGATTGGGAAGGCACAAAGTGGTTCTTTGTGTGTTGTTGTGGACTTGGGCAATGGGCGCGTCTGCCGTTGACTTTTATCTAGTTGGCCCCAATTGCCTAGTTGTGCCCTTGTTGTTTCAGGTGTTTAGTTAGCCTAGGGTCATGTGTCACATCAGAGTCGTGTATCATGTATCCTTGACGTACTCTCAACCCTAGTCTTGTGTTAGAAGCCTCATGGACTCTTTTTCCTTTCTCTCCCTCCTTTCCCTTTTCCCCTTTCCTTCCTCTTCTTTCTCCCTCTTTTTCTCTGTCGCGGCTAAGTGCATTTGCGCCCGCAGGGAACTTGCAAGGCAGAACCCCACTCCCCCCCTTGCCCGCCCTGCCCCCCGAAACCTGTTTCTAAACCCCCAAACCCTCTCCTTTCCTCTTCTCCCCTTCACTTGGCCGTCACCCCCTCCTCCTTCTCTACCCTTGTCCCCTTCTTTTCCACCCTTCTCTTCCTCCTTTTCTCTTCCTTCTTCCCCCTTTTCTTCCCCCTTCTTCTTCATCATTCGGGTATGCTTTTCCTTCCTTTTTTTGATTGTTTTGCATGATTTGCATTGTTTCATGTAGATCTCAATAGAATCATGTAGATCATATCATCTTGGTACATTATTCACTATATTTTGCATGTTAGATTATTACAAATATTTGATTTTTCTATAAAGTTTGCACCATTATTGTTGATTAGATTGCGTATTGCGTATTTGATGATTGTACGCAATAAAACACTTTTTAAATTACCTAATCAAGGTTATAACAATAAAAAGATGTGAACTTTATAAAATTTAAGTCACGTTCAAGTTACCAGATCTCGGCCAATTACCAATTAATTAAATAAGCATCGTAATAATAATTTTTGTGTGTGTTTAAATTTTAAATGAATTAATTGTGTGTTCTTAATTTATTTCACAATGAAATTAATTAATTGATCAAATGACAAAATATTTAATTAATAAAAATTATTATTTGTACAGTTGGGTTGGGTGATTATGACACACTCTTCACGAGCCAGTTGAATCTGTTCGATTTGGCATCTTTCAAGTTCCAAATCCCAATTCGCCTCTCTGATTTAACCGTTGGGTTGCCAACTAATTTATCAACTAAATCAAATTATTTTAATAATTATTCAAATAAAGTATGATTGTTTAGTATATTAGGATATCTCAAGTTTAGGCATCTAGATCTCTGAACACATTGACAACTTTTGATATCTCAATTGTGTGGGTTTAAGCCCAGTTGATGTTTCTAATATACCGACGTCACACATATTATTTCAATACATGGTTTATTGCACGATATCAAATTACATGTGCGAGCTCGATTATCAAATCATGTGAGATTAATGTGTGTTTATTTAATTTCTGGTTGCATGTCATGCATCCTTGCTCCATTTATGATTGTTCATATATTGCATGCATTCATCATACAAGAGTGTATAGCTGTCCGCATCGCTAGGCCGCTCTGAGTTGGGCTTATCGCAATATGAGAAGGAGCTCTTCTCAGGTCCGTTAGGTCTCTCTTATGCTTGGCTCAAATGATTTGATTTATATCATAGAATGTAGTTAGTGGCATTTTATTGGATCTCAATACCTATGAGTCATTTAACTGATTTTCTGGATTAATAATACCTCAAGGATGAGATCTCTTGATGAGTTTTTATAAGATTATGAGATCCAGTTTAAAGTCGCACTTTAGTGCTATATGACATGTCCATGCCAGGACTTAATATACGTATTACTTTTTCGGATTTTGACTTGTGAGATGGATGGGATGTGTGACATCACAGAGGAGCTCAGTTAGTACCCACCTGTGGTGCTCAGTGTCGGTCTGATATATGATATTAGATTACTTCCTGCATGTAATCTATATTTTAGTAGTATTTGTCTTGTTGCCTCTGTTGAGAATATTTGAATCACACAGTGCTGCAATGATTATTAGCTAAGTCATATTGCCTGTATTACCTACATGTCACCTGAGCTATTGTCCGGTCCATGTGTATGGATTATTAATGATTATGATTAGGTCTTTTTGGCCCTTCCTTATGATTAGTGTGTGGTAGAGGAGTTGCTGTTTCTTTTAGTTCCTCGTGGATAACTACTTTATCCATTTACCAGTATTGAGATTTTCTCTATTAGTTATTTGGGACTCAGCGACACCTGTTACTGACACATTTTCTTATGTTATGTAGGTGAGCAGGTTTGGCATTGGCCAGTGTAGCTACATAGCCATGGTTTATGTTGGGCCAGTGTTTTGGTGTTGTGGGCTTTTGGTTGCTATGTTGTGTCCCTTGGGGACCTTGTTATCTATTGGATATCTATTTGGCTCTTTCGTGTTGATGTTTTGAGACTATGATTCATGTGATGTGATGATTTGGTCGTGTGGCCTTAAGACTTATGTTGTGACCCATGCCGGTTGGGCCCTCGTGATATGATATTATGACTATTTGTTAGCTTTGGTGTCCCTAACTGTGCTTCCTTTATTTTACAGACGGAATATTCTGGTGTACGCAGGTCTAACATATATTGTGCAGATTAATCCAAGCCCCAAAATCCTAGAACTAATGGTAAATAAATATCCATGTACGGGAAACTATTTTACTTGTCTATGTACACGGAGTGAAGATGGAGTAAGGGTTGGAGGGGCTTCTGTGATTAATGTGATTGCACGAGAAGGGTCTATGTGATGACAAGCAAGCCCACAACATCATAAATGTGAAATCTGTGCTAAATGCGATGTGAATTAGTTAGGGATGTGGCATAATACGATAGAATTGTTATAAGAATGTTAAATAATATTATGCAATGTATCTTAGACTATTCTATGATTAAATGATAATTATACAGGTTGTGAAAATTTTCTATCATCCTATTTATACGGGAGACTCATCTAGATTTTTCCTCCAAAACCTTAGTTTCTTTTGTAAATTTGACTCAGGTAGGATGGTTAATTGGATGAGCTAAACCATAGGTGTCTTGAATACTTTGTGCTATTGTCTGCACATTAGGTATTGTCGCTTGAGTGGTTAGGTCCTTCTTATGTCGGTAATCCATTTTAATGGGTTATGAATTAGTATTTTGAAATTTCTTAGTTTGATTCAGTTTGGTCTATAGGCTAATGTTATATATGTTATATTAGAATATCATGTCTTGACCATGCTATAAATGTCATGTATAAGTTGCTTTGGTTTTATGCCTGATTTGTGATGCTATTTGTGTGATTTTTATATCCCTGTGCAAGTAGTTTTTGTGCAAGTGCATTTTCTCATGTGTAGATATAGGTAATAGCTACTCATCCATAAAAGTTCTTTCTAAAAAGATGTCATTAAAGCCATGACATCATGTGTAATCAAGGACTACACACCCTGTCCTTTGAGAGGATGTGTTGATGGTTGACTTAGGGTAAGTAAAATCAACCATTAAGAAGCCTTTTAAAATCATAATAAAATTATGTTAAGCCCCACTAAGTGTCAATTACAAACCTGCCAAAATCGAGCTTAAGCTCTGCTCATTTATGCAGTAATTAAATTTCTTTTTTTGGAATGTGCAGAAAAGCAGTTAACCCTAATCTCTGTCATTCTTTGATAAATTTGGGTTATAGGGTTATTGGGTGCAAAATTGTTTGGAATTTTGCACAAGCGTCTCAATAGGATCCCTTTAGTCCCATGAGAAAATTTAGGCCTATTATATACCTCTAAATGCATTAGTAATTTTCCACCTATCTATGTTGGCCGAGTCCCAAAATTCTTGAGAATTGAACCCATAATCCTTGATTTTTCTAGGATGACTGAGATAGATTTTAGGTCTAATATTTTCTTGAGACTAGGCCCATGATGTTAGAAACCAAGAGGACTTTTTCCTATGATTTAGGTCCACTAGAAACCCATGAACCAATCCCATCAAGTTAGGCATGTAGCTCAGGCCCATGAAATCCAACAATAGCCCAATAGATAGATAGACCTTGAAACTCAGAGAGCCCATAAGTCTAGACTACTAGAAAAATTAGGGTTATACCTTAGCCCATTAGGAATAATCCTACTAATTTTCAGCTGAACCAGAGTCTATTTAGATGGGTAGAAAATTCGTCAAATTTGGACAGCCCCAAGAATTCCAAATCTAGGTTTAATTAGGGTTTAGTTTGATTAATCCTTATTGTACCAATAAGTTTTCTTAATGGTAATTAATCAACTTAATAGTAATAATGGCGTAACTAATTAGCTTCATTAGTGTGTTTTACTTTATTCATGTGTTGTTGCATGATTCAAGGCTTTGCCCCAGGTTGCATGCCTTATCCCATGTCTAATTAGTTCATCTTATTCTAGGGTTCACAAAGTGAGCATGATGTGCCAGGTCGAGGAGCTTTAATCAATAGGTGATAGGTTTCTCTATGCTTAAACACTCTACTCGGTTATGTGAGTGAGGTTAAGCCGTAGTTTTCCCGTTATGATGGTTTTAGTGACATTTTATTATATCCTACTAAGAACAAGTCATCTAGCTAGACTTTTTCGATGCTTAATAAAACTATAAAGTTGAGATCCTGTAAAAACTAGCTTTGGGTTATGGTTTTAGCTACTTGTAGTTTTGCCTGATTCGGCCCAGTTTTGAATCGGTTCAACCGAGCTCAAGATAGACTAGTTTTCAGACCATGAGTATGGGGCCCATATGGCCGTATGCGTATTTATGGTGGCTGAGTATGCCTGACGTGCAAATGATAACTTGACATAGGCTGCAACAAAGCATGAGTTATCATTGTATAGACGAGGTATACATATTATTTTTATAGGTTAGCTAGGGTTGTAAGCCTAAATTTAGGCCATTTGTAGCGTTTAGTATCCGTTTGGGAATTTTAGGGTGTCTCATTTACATGCATCATAGGGATTAGATCACCAGATTGTGCCCCTGTGTTCCTAGCTTGATTTGAGTTGCAGATTTTTACCCAATTGAGTTCAAGGTTTGTGGCTTATTTAACCTTCTTACCTTGATTCCCGCTTATAGAGTCACTTTTAAGACTTGAGTCAGTTTTAACTTTGGACGGTCTTGATCCAAGCTTTCCATCCATATACATATTGTATATACCAATAGGTGGGCCCCACTAGGTCATGAGAGATCATGCCACATGGCAAGATCAGAGCCGTCCACATTAGCCCTAGCTTCACCATGCTATTTTCCAGAGATTTTCCACTATTTTGATGATTTCCACCCTAGCGCTACCACCACTTCAGATTGCCTCAGACAAGTCCCAGCCACAGGGCTGGCACCACCATGATTGCTTCATGGTCGGTTATCGAGTTGTACCCCTCACCACCACCGACGCCGCTGCAGTCGACGCCAGCAACGATGTTTTTGTAGCCAATTTTCTCCACCGCTGCCACCCGTTTGAGCCATTTTTTGGCGTCGGCGAGCCACCTCCAGCCGATCCAACCACCCAGACAGCATCCCTTCATTGAGACCTTAATTTTGAGACCACCCATGATCACCACTATGGCCGCAATCGCCATCGGCAACACCTCCACACTCGATGGTGATTCCACCCTTTTCAGCCATTTTTTGGCCAGCCAGCAGTTGGACTCCACCAATCGTCACTCCATCATCTTCCTCGTCGTATGGGCTGTCGATCCCAGCCAACGGCGATCCCAACCTAGCCACCATTGGTGTTTTCTGGCTATAGGCGCTGCCAACCCCGTTAGACCCATATAACCACGTTTGTGTCTACCAGCCCGAGTCCTATTCGCCTATTTGTGTTTGTGGTCATGCCCTAGCCTGTGTCCGCGTTCAGTTCCCGGCCCAACACTGTTGCATGACTCGGCTAAGTCGACTCAATCGACTCGCCTAGGTTGACTTGGTTTGCCATTTTCAGCTGATCTCAACTGTTTTTTCGACCGTTTTTAGTATTCCGAGAACCCTTACATTAGTTTAGATACATATTCATCTTATTTAGCATATTTTGATGTTACGAGTGTTTATTTATTTATTTATTTATTTATTCATTCATTATTGTTTATTTATTTTTATTTATATGTTTATTATATATGATGAATGTTTACATGATTATTTATTATTATTAATGATATATTTTCTTATTAATATTAGTCTTATTTATGTTTATTAAATTGTATTTATTTATTTATTATTTATCTATTTGTTTGTTGAGTGTATGTTTTTATTTCTTTGTATTTAATTACGTATTGTGTGTTGGATGACTATGATATATTATTATTCATGATTAATTAAAATTAAATAATTATTATTTATTTATTTATTTAATGATTATGTATTTATTTATTTAATTATTTATATGTTTACTAACACGAGTATATGTGATATTTACTTGTGTTTAGTAGTGTATTTATATAGTATATGATATTATTATTTTATGACTAGAGTAATGATTAATTTTCATGTATTTATTATTTATCTATTTATTCATGAGTCTATTTATTTATTTATTTATATTTGTTATTAGTTATTTTCTTTATTTTGTCTCGATTTGTGTGTTGTATGTTTAGTTGTAGGTTTACTTAGTATTGTCTTTTATTAGGATGTATTGATGATGTGAACGCATACCATGAGGATGCATCATATAGAGATGACAGTACTTTACTTAGCAGTTAGTTTCGATGTAGGTTTTAGAGTCCGAGCTCACTGTAGATGAGATGTCACTCTTGGAGCTTGGACCACATGTCTGTTAGGACTCTTCTCACTTTTTATCGCTATATTTTATTACTGATTTGGTTTCCAGATCGCAGGACATGTTACGTGGCTATTTTATCAGACCCCACTTAACACAGGCTATTTAGACGTATTTTACTTCCGTGATTAATAACCCTCGAGGATGAGACCCCTTGAGTCTGATTTCAAAAATAAGATCCACCACAAGTTGCCTTCGAGCCTATTATATAAATCCCTTCCAAGGCATATATAGATTTTTTCGAGTTTTCTAGTGAGATGTGAGATAGGGGAAAATCGACAACCACATCTTGAGATAGGGCATATGTTAGTCAAAGCGGGCTATGGATTTGGTGAGTGTCTGTTTCATTCCCAAGGGATCCTGACAACTCCACCTTTGAGTTCCTCAAACCCGGAGAACTGTGGAGGTTTATAGGTATTGCAATACAACGCATATCTAGACTTGTGGTTTCAAAGGGTACTAAAGGCACTTGCTTATGAGTACTTGGCCTCTGTACTTAGGGCTAGGAGTGATACAGAGGATGTAGAGGGCTGAAAGAAAAGAAATTGATGTTCCCGCGCAAAGGATAGTTTTTAAAGTTGACAAAGCATGAGATGAGTAAAAAAGGGATGCTATCGTGTGAGGTCGACGATTCCTAATTAACGCCCTTATAAGAGATGATGTGGAGGAATATATAAATATTTTAATTTAATAGGAGGGTCACCTCTCATGTGCTAGTTTGACTATTAGTTATTTGTGGACCAATAACACTCGTTACTGATGTTTTTCCAATTATTATGTAGGTTTGGTGATCCTAAGTCAGTTTTGGTGGGGGACACATAAACACTACACACACTTGAAATCCGAGCAGTTATTTTCTTTACACTTTTACTTATATGAGATGTGTTTTTGATGTGTATTTAGAGATGCCTTTCATTCTCTTGATGCCAAGTGGGTTATTTCGATCTATATTATTTATCGAGTCTTATAGACTAGCTGTTTAAGACATGACTCGACTCGATCATGATATTTTCGATTCGGTTCTTAGGTGAACCAAAATTTGGGTGCCATAGATCCCTTGATGGTTTCCAAACCTATAAGATTTAATCAAGTATATTATGAATTTCCTACCTAAGCCTTGTAAGAATGTATATGAGGGTTTTGATTTTACGTCATGAAAGTTAAAGAGATACAAAGACATGCTAGTACTCCTCCTACCTAGAGTAGTACATTATATTGGGATATTATCGGAATTTGTTGCACTAACAATTGTTTCCCTTGCCATTTGAGTATATGGAGGAGGTGTTGAGAGAGCATAAATGTATGATTTATGATATGTATACATGTATATTGTGCCATACTTTCGTACCGACTTTTATTTGAGAGTTTTACGTTAACTCTTTTGCTTATTGCTCAGTGCATGGCCATTCTTGAAGTTTCAATCTTCTAGTGGATGATTCAATATCTATCTTCAGACTCTGTGATCTTTCGATTTGTGATGTTTTCTTATTATGGATGTTAGTATCCCTAGCATTGGCTGGCATAAGCGAGTAGATCCGATGGCTTACGGAGGCGGGGTGTGGTTGTGTTGTCTTTTTTGTTATGTATTTGATATGTCCCCTCCTCGATGGTATGATGTACTCATTTGAGGGAATGTCCCAAACCTTGTATGTTTTGGTCGGCTATGGTTATGACTTGAGTACTTATGTATATTTTATCCTGTTATTATATTTTTCCTAACCATTTTCACGCAGGGTGTTGGACTTTTGTGCAAATTTAACAAGTCTTCTGCAGGGAGCTAAGTCTCAAAGGCCTAGAACCGATGGGGAGCAACATCAAGTACAAAACCCAGTTTTGCACCTATGTGGTTTGTTGAAGAAACATGGATCGAAGGAGCGCACAATTCATACCCCTTGAAGAATCCACATGAAGACCAGTTATTAGATTATGATGCCTTGATATATGATGATGTCCATGTTAAATTTCACTTGTGCGCTAAGGGTATGTGGAATAGGTAACCCTTGTTAAGTTTTCGCATCCTATCATTAAGCAATAAGATATGTGGTAATCAAGGCTGAACCTAAGTATAAGAACCAGTTCCTTCATATCATTCAAGCTTGAATTAAAATATAGAAGATCATATTTGCATGAGTCCAAAACTAGGAGTATGTGTATGGTTTTTGTGTGATGACATGTGGAGTAGTGGTCTGTTGTAAAAAACCATGATTTTTATTACAAGACTCGAACCTAAATATTATGAAATAAATATCGATGAACCAATATGGTTGGTTATCAAGTCGACCGGTCATGGTTCAACTTAAGGTCACCTAGAAAATACCTATTCATGAATGGATGATGGGGTGTGAGAATTTAATGAAGGGGCTCGTTGAACCTAGGAAATACCTATGGATGATGGGGTATGAGAATTTAATGGAGGGAATGGTTGAAGTGTATATATATGCAGGAGGAGGGGATCGTTGAGGGGGAAAACTTTTTCCTAGCCGTCAAATTCTTCTTGCCTCCTCTCCGTCCCAGGCGACCTCCCCATTTCTGCGTGAGTATTTCGTCCCTCATCTTATTTGTTTCCATTAGGATTCTTGCATGCAAGGTTTGTTGGAGACGCCCTGCTAAGTTGCTAGATCCCTAGCGTCTTATGCATGGGGTTCTTGTCGACTGCTTGGTATGAACTGCTGCGAGTCTTTGGGGTCGGGTGTTTGTTTTGTTGTGGGCGTGCTGCTTTGCTTCATCCTTCGATTGGCAAGAATTGTTGGGATTCTTTGAATTGCTTAGTTGTTTTGTTAATGGACATGTCAGAATGGACCTGACAGCCAATAATGGATATGTCAGAATGGACCTGACAGCCAATAATGGACATGTCAGAATGGACCTGACAGCCAATAATGGATATGTCAGAATGGACCTGACAGCCAATAATGGATATGTCAGAATGGACCTGACAGCCAATAATGGATATGTCAGAATGGACCTGACAGTCAGTAATGGACATGTCTGCATGCACCTGATTAGCCAATAATTGGAGATGCTCAGAATGGACCTAATAGTTCAATTAATGGACATGTCAGAATGGACCTGATAGCCAATAATAGACATGTCAGAATGGACCTGACAGCCAATAATGGACATGTCAGAATGGACCTGACAGCCAATAATGACTAATCTCAGAATGACCTGGGAGACCACCTAATCTCAGAATGAACTAGGAGACCACCTAATCTCAGAATGAACTGGGAGACAAACTTTTAATCTCAGAATGACCTGAGAGCCTATAGAACTACATTGAGCTTGATCCCGACATGGGTATGTAGGCTAATCAAGATTGTTTGATTTCAGCTCACTTAAGGAAGAATGAAAGTATGGTTGGTGGTTCTTTTACGAACTCAGGGTAGGAGAATGGATAATAAATTGGACTTCCTTTTATTTTCTTGTGTTATACATGTGGCTTTGGGAAACGATCCAAGACTGTGGAACTATTATTATTATGTCTTGACTAACCATAATTTACTTTGAATGAGTCATACTTATGGTTTTAATAGAAATCATGTAACATATAAGTAACGCCCAGACCGGTTAGGGCTGGTCGTTACAGGGTTGGTCTGGTATAATTTCGAGTAACGCCTAGCCAGCTAGGCCCACAATATTGTGAAAAAATGGCGGGTCGTTACATCTATCCTATGGGTTGGCTTTACATTTTTAATAAGTAGGAGCAGCGGTCCAAGATTTAATATTTTAATTCAGTTCATGTGGTGACCAGAATCGGGGAGTTACACACCAAGCTTCTTCTTTTTATAAGCAACTTCAATGTTCAAATTTTCATAATTCAAATTTAAACAAAGAAGCTCTTCACATTGAATTTTCTCCTAACTAGAAATAAGACATTTATGAGGTGGTTGAACATCTTTAACCAATTTGAAGCTCCTTTGGTCCTAAGGCTTTGCACAAATCTTCACAAACGGTTGAGAAATGATCAAGACCAAGTCCGAGATCAAATAAATACTTCAAATCTCTAATTTTCAATTTGAATCCGAATTGACAAATTATCTTAATTTAAATGTACTGGCTCTAATTCATTAAAATTCATCATAGAGCAAACTTTATGATTCAACTCATGATCCATGTTTTATCATCAAAATTTGAAATCAACATGTCCAATACTTTACAATCTCACTCATTTTTACGATGACAATATATGTAACTTATAACTGCTTGTACCACGGTTTTAAAGCCAATTCTCATGAATCAAAGCATCTGAATTCCCAATCTTCGAAGCTTAAGCACTTTCGTCCAAAAATGTCCACAATACTTGGAGAAAGCCAATAGCCAAGTGTACTTCAAGATTTAAAAAACCATACGACGCAATAACCATGTCATGCAAGTAAAAACTAAATGGCCTTTACTACATGTAGGGTTAGGATTTTCATTTATCTCAATAAAGTACAAACCTCAAGTCTCATGAGATTACAAAAATCAAACAACACTCTTCATGAGATAGGGCGTATGCTCCCTATATAGAACAACTCTCTAAACACTCACCTTATAGAACAACTCTCAAAACACTCACCTTTCCTCCTCCTTCGCTCTCCTCCCCCCCCCCTTTTGTCATCTCAAAAGACCTTAATGTACATGAGTGAATAAGCAAAATAATCTAATATTGTTCTCAAGCTTATATGTGAATTGACATCGGTCTAAAGAAAACATGTACAAGTGATTCATGTCCCAATCCATCCGAGCTCACCAATCATCAATCAAACTCATTCGACTACCCAACACACTAAGTTGCTCACCGTAATTCATCTTTCGAGCATCCATAGAGTCTACCCAAGTGTGTAATTAAGCAAAATGAGATGCTAGGTCACTATTCTCATTCGTTCGAGATGGAATTGCTTCATGAATAGGAACATCCTCCATAAACCTCTTCTCATCTAAATCTTGAAGCTCATCTATTGCAGATAGGGTTTCTCAATTTCCCTATCCCCAATGGCTTCCTCATCCTTCAGCTAAGAATCATCCGAAGAACATATATTCTGAAATTACTAACATCATTAAGATGTCCTTCTTATAGCAAAATATTGGACACGAAAACGTGCAAAAGAGTGTAAGCAAAAGTGGTTTGATCCTTAGCATTCACCAAGATTCTTTTATCTAGTTTTAACCACTCTTCCTTCCAATTTGGCAACAAGATTGAATTTTTGAAACAACATGTCTGAAGTCATGTTTTCAAAATAAGCGACATCCTCTTCAATTGAAACTAAAGAAATTCAAAACTTTCATCAACAATGATTTGGAATATCTAGCCATCCACCTTCACATGAACAAATAATAAATTAGGCCACTCTATAGAATGATAAAGTTCTGTAAGCAAAGTCATGACATCTTGTGGTTCCAGACATGAAAATGAGATCTACGAACTCTATCCACTTAAACAACATAGTCATCAATCATCATTTGCTTGTCATGAATTAGATTCTGAGTTATGAGACTCTCAAAAGAAAGATTTGTCTTTCCATCAGAAAATATTCAGTTAAACTTCGTTCATTGTCGACATTTTTCCCTTTAAGCTTGGAACTCAAAGCTTCATCATCCTCAATTGGAAGAGCCCCGACCAAAAGTGCAAACTAATGGGACTAAGTCTTTTATTCAAAAGTTGTTAACCAAAGTTGAATATCCATAGTCCCTTCGCACAACTTAGAAAAGCACAAGAAGACAAGACTTAGATTATATTCTAAACACTCCACCAATCAACTGATCAAAATACCTTCAAATAAACAAGAGAATTGATTTAGAAATGATTACCAAACTCAATTCCTCTCCGATGAAGCAAACCCTCAAAATCTTGCGTCGATCAAAATAAGACTTTAGAATTAGTCAAGAAACCTTCAAAGCCTTAATTTTTGAGGAAAACAAATCAATTTAGACAGTGTCTAATCACATGCAAACTTTGAACTCTCTGGCTATCACTCTATTGCACTTGGATTTCGACAATTACACTTCGATGTTATTCTTTCTTCCTCCAAAGATTTAAGAAAGGCTCAGAAGTGTCGCACCCGAAATAGTCATGTCCGACCCATGTCTGCATATGAACTCATTTAACTTTTAAACACGCTTGTAAACATGTCCATTAACATGAATATTTGCGTCTAAATTAGAATTTGAAAGCACTAAATTGATTAACATCTAATTAGGCTTGCAAATTGATGTTCTATTTCAATGGATGACTAATTATTGTGATAAAACCCTCCATCAAGCGACTGAGCCAAATATATTAAATAATCAAACAATCAAACAATTTGAAAACACAAAACCATTGGCTAATCAATCCAATTTCCAATTTTATTTATTCCATGAAATCACAAAATTTGGAATAAATAAAATGAATTTACCCATAGTGTTACCTATGGCTTTTTGCTTATGAAACTATCTTATTTTGATGATAAAACTCAATTTATGAGTTTGACTAAGCCATGCTAATGATGAAGCTTGAACACAAGCTGTGAACATGCATGGACGTCAACTTATGAGTTCGGCTAATGTTGTGGACAATTTGAACAAATAATGTAAACATTATAGTGTGGACACAAAATGGGACAACATAAACTCATGGCATGGACTTGATATTGGAACTTGTAGTTTGGTTTCGATATTCGGACTTGAACAAGTATCTTGGACAAATGTTTTCAAGGGCTTTCGGTCAAATCTCTTGTGTGTATAGTTTGGTTGGCCTAATCATAAATGTGGTGGTTAGACATTTGGAACAAACCTTAGAACTACTACTTGGAATTATGGAAGAACTAGTTAGGCAACATTGGAAGTCTTAATTCATTCAATATAGAATTTGAATTTAAATGTAGTGGTGAAAAACTATGAAGGCTACAGTGAACACATATCAGACAAATTTTGGACCTGGATATTGTTGAACATGGAATTGGTCTCAATCATGGTGTCTTGGACTTGGACATGTGTTAAGTAGGTTCCTTGTTGACAATTTAGTTTTGGAATTTGAACTTGAGTGGAAGAATTAGTGTTGGAATTTAGAGAAACCTACTCAACATTAATAAGCTATATAAAGCCTATATAAGGAGTTTGTTATCAATAAGAAAAGAAGACAAAATTCCAAATATTACAAAGTATTAAAGTGTTCTATGTTGGGAAATATAGTTCAAAATAGAGGTTGAAGTGCTACATTAGGCATAAGCTTTGGATAAGCTTTACTTCATCAACCTTAGGGTATTAGAGATTATATTCGGTTATCTCTTTTGAGTAATGTAAAAGATCGTGTTGATCTTGTATGCTTGAACTAGGGGTTGTTATACACTTCAGGTGTGAAGTGGGTTGAGTGGTGTTGTAATCGTAAGTGTCAAGTTTCTACTTATGAAGTCAAGCTAGAGGTCAAGGGGTGAAGGACAAGCGTGCCTTATGAAGCCGACTCAAGGTTGAGCGCGGTGAAGACAAGTAGGTTTGTGAAGTACTTGAGTCTTGCTTGGTGAAGTACAAGTGGTTGTACAGTTAGGTTGTAACATGTAGTCGGTTTGGCCATAGTGAAGCATTTAAGACCTACCCAATTGTAGGACATTAGTGCTGTAAAAGAGAAGACATTCCAGTTGAGAACCTCTTAAAAATTCTTGTATACATTATTTGTATTTCTTAGCTTACTCCTGGCCTAATTCGCTGAACTTATTTGTCTCAATTCCTTTTCTTTTCCTTATTCAGACACTCATTTTTCATATGGCTGAAACACATACATTCATGACTTGAATCTTTTCAATTTTCTTTTCTTCTTCTTGCCACCACCTAATTTTTAAGATTTATTAAATTTCTAGTCAAAAAGGCCATATATTCAACATGAGTATCTAACAATAGCTATTGGAGAGCAACATTCTTCATTTTCTTCTTGTCTATCTATTTCTCTTTTTGGTCTCTTTCCAAGGTATTTTTATGAGTATAAGAGATACAAGTAGTTTTTGGTGGTAATGGTCTTAAGATTCTTAGCTTCTTTGATGGTTGTCACTTTCGGTGCAAGCAGCTTCAAGTTGATTACATCTAATCTCAATTCTTTATCAAAATTTTGAAGAGCAACAATGTTTTTAAATTAGTTGTACATGACATTGATGATTTCACCTTCTTCCATCTTGAAGGCTTCATATGGCGATGTAAGAAGACTTATCTTGGAATCCTTGACTTGTGATGTGCCTTCATGGGTCACTTTCAAAAGCTTCCTAATTTCTTAAGCTGAAGTGCACTAAGACACCTTAGTATATTTGGTCTCACTTAAAGAATAAAATAATGCATTCATAGTTTTTTTGACATTCAATGAGTGTGCGTTCTTGGCTTTGATATCTCATGATCCTCTTTCGATTATATGATCTATATATCCATCAAGCACAATCTACCATAAATCAAAATCACACAGTTAGGACAATTTTCATCCTAATTTTGAATAAGTATAATCAGATCCATCAAAGAAATGTGGTCTTGTTGTCAATTGTCCTTCCCAGGCTTTTGCTTTTCTCCCCATGGCCATTAGGTTGATTATCCTAGCTTTCAGTTCGAAAGCTCTGATACCAAATCTTAAATTTCGGTCAACAACTAAATAACTAAACAACTTGAGCAAACAAGTTAAAACCGAAATATGAATTTAATAGATCTTGACCTATGAAGATACTAAACAATTATCAATAAGCTATATACAAATAATCACAATAAGTATTGATAAACTTGTCAAACCATACAAGTGTAAAGATATTTAGATGAAAACAATCAAAACAACTAAATAAAGTAAAGACAAGAACACAAACACAACATTTTTTAGGAGGTTCAAACTCCTACTTCTCTCTTCTATCTCACTGTATCCTATGGATGGCTAGATCTTCTATGCTTTAGTATGGCCTAACTGATTATTATAGTCCAACTACTACAAGTTTCACCCAATCCTGATTTCACAAGCTAACCACTAGCCTCCTAAATTCACACCCGAGTCTAGGACCACTAGCACACACTTGCTCTCCACAACTAAAGGCACTAGTGCCACTCATAAGGAGGTACAATACCCACAACAATCACACCCGACCACTAGCATAAGCACTCAAGACAAGATCACAACCAATCTCGATTACAACCAATCCTCGCAATGGCCAAACCTTCCACTCACCAAGCTTCCTATTTTTATAAGAAACTTCAATATCCAAATTTGCACAATTCAAATTCAAACAAAGAAGGCACCTCTTATTGAATTTTCTCCAAACTCTCGAGAAGACATCAATGAGGTGGTTGAACATCTTTGACCAGCTAGAAGGTCCTTTGGTGAAGTCCCATGGCTTTGCAATCGATCTTCACAAACAGTTGAGAAATGATCAAGACCAAGTCCAAAATCAAATAAACATTTCTAGTCTCCAAATTTCAATCCAAATTCGAATTGACAAATTATCTTGAGTTAAATCTACTTGCTCTAATTCATCTAAAATTCATTATAGAGCAATTTTCATCTTTCAATACATGATCTATGTTTCATCATCAAAATCTTAAATTAACACGTCCAAGACTTAACAATTTCCATTAGAGATATGTTCTTTCTCTTAACTACTCCATTTTGTTGAGGAGTCCTTGGTGTAAATAGTTGATGCTTGATCCCTTTCTTGTCACAATACTCCATGAAATCTTTATTTATGAACTCCCCACCTCTATCACTTCTAATAGCCTTGATGAGAGCATTTTTCTCAATAGTAACTCTTTCTGCAAGTCTTTTGAATACTTCGAAAGCACAACTTTTGTGAGGAAGAGAACCAAATGTACCTTGAGTAATCATTCATAATCACAAACTTATTCCCACTTAGCCTTCTGGTTTGCATTGGTCCAACCAAATTCATGAGAAGTAGCTCTAGGCATCTTGAGGTACTCACTTGATTCTTTACTTTGTGGGAAAGCATGGTCTTCATGGTGAAGGGTCCTTGGAAGAGGATATCTTACAGAGTCCTTTCACAAGTTGATGTACTTCAAGGTGCTTGAGGAACTTCAAGTGGAGATGTCCGGCTTTTCAATGTCATAAGATTATCTATTGCTGACAAACATGCAATCTCCAAATAATCAAATTCATTAGTTGTGATCACATAAACATTATTTTTCCTATTTCCACAAAACAAGATTTCGTTAGTGTCACCATTCTTAATAAAACAAGTAGATGATTCAAAAAATACTTTCTTGTTAGCATTAGATAATTGGCTAATATTCAATAGATTATGAGTGTTGGTTCCTAAGTTCTCATGTTCTCACTATATCATCTCTCTCTCTCTCTCTCTATATATATATATATATATATATATATATATATATATATATATATATATATATATATATATATATATGAATGGGCACAAATATGAACATGGTCACTCGAGGTCAAGTCCGGTAACCCATGCCCACCTTTTCTCTCTAGCTTCTATGAATTGGTTATGGCAGCTCCACAACATGGGGAGGAGATAAGAAGAAAAAGAGAATAAGAAGAGAGTTAGTGAAGATCTTATGCCATAAAATACAAAACTAACTGGGGAAGATAAGAGTTTGAAGCCTACATAAACACATTACTATGATGGCTAAAGGGGGAGGGGGAGAGGGGTTGGTTTCATTGAATTGAAGAAAAAGAAAAGAAGAAGAAAGAAGCAGAACAGTGAAGGAGAAGGAAAGGGGAGGAACCTCTTGCAAGAGATACATCTCTGGCAACCCCATAGCCCACTAGATCAGAGTTTGGAATGCCCTCGACACAACCCATCTCCAGTGAGATAAGAAAAAAGAGGATAAGAAGAGAGTTGGTGAAGATCTTAGGCCATGAAATGCGGAGCTAACTGGGGAAGATAAGAGTTTGAAAACTCTATATACACACAATTATGATGGCCAAAGGGAGGGGCTTATTGAATTGAAGAAAAAGAAAAGAAGAAAGAAGCGGAGGAGTGAAGGAGAAGGAAAGGAGAGGAGCCTCTTGCCTGAGATCCACCTCCGGTTGGAGAAGGCCCACTAGATCAAAGTTTGGAGTACCCTTGACACAACCCAGTTGGCGAAGGCCCCCGTCACTAGAAAAGCTTTAAGAAGTTGCTGGCCAGATTTGTGAAGCACAATCAAGCAGTCACATTCCACCCCTCCGTCTGGCCAACCCAAGTCGTCTCCAACCACTCCATTGCCTCCAACATACTCCCACTATTGCCTTCGTCACAACCCAGCCGAGATCCATCACCGAGGAAGCCCAACATCGCCTTAATCTCGCCATGAAGCACCCGATCTAAGCAGGAAACACTTCAAAGAGGCCAACTTTGGAGCCTGCCGCCGACCAACCAACACCATTATAGACTAAGTACTGAAGCCAAAATTGTAGCCTAAACATCCCTCTATCAACCCATGCCTTTCCACCTCACTGGAGAAGCCCGTTGTTGCCAAAAAACAATGCAGAAAATTCCCACCGGAGCAGCGATGCAAACAAATGTAGAAAAGTGACAAACTTTGGGCCCTCCGTCCGGACAGCCTAGGTCATATCCGGCCACATTGATAGTTCTTCTTGGCTCTCCTCAACACCAAAAATAGACCCAAACTGAAATTTTCATCCAAGGAAGCCCGTAGTCACTAAAAAATTGGCCAAAAGACTGTCGTCGGAGCAGCGTGATAACAGCAAGTGGCCAACTTCTCAAACTCCGTCCAGGCGGTCACCACCATCGCAGGACAAGCCACTGCCTCCAATTGATCACCATTATCTCCAGGTACAATCCTAGATCAATTCTTGCCACTGTAGTCACCACCGTTGCCAAAAACGGCGATAAAGCCCTGGCCAAGATTAGTTTAGCTGGAACTTTTTGATGACACTGCTGTCAGCCACCACCACCGATCACCGGACAACTGCCTAACCACTCATCGATCTGAGATCTACCAATATGGGTGGTCTCCCTTGCTGCCGTCACCAGAAAAGCCGCCACTGGAGCCTCCAAAGCCATAGTTGTACCACCCAGTGATGCACAAATCGGCTGATTCCGAGTGGAATAGGCCGATTTACCCCGATTCCGACCGAGTTAAATCCGATTCGGAATCGGGGTAAATCGAGAAGAATCGGTTTTTTGGATAAATTACTAAAATACCCTAGGTATGATATTTATTAAATTATTTAAGCATGGGTAAAATTGGAATTTTGATTTTAAAAACCTAACCTTAACCCGTCTCCCCCACTCCGCCGCCGCGCTTCCGCCCTCCGCCGCCGCGTTTCCGCCCTCCGCCGTGCTTCCTCGACTCCGACCTCAGCTCCGACCGGGCTGCCGACCTCGCCTCCGCCCTCGCAACCTCGCCTCCGACGTGTGGCCGGCCGACAGCGCAGTGGACGCGAGACTCCGCTCGCCGACCGGGCCTCCGACCTCAGCTCCGACCGATTCGTGTAAAGTTGGATTTTTTGTTGAAATTGAATCTGCAAATTATTGGCTATGCTTCACAAATTTTTGGCTGTGCTTCACAAAGTTGGAACGAATTCACCTCAGCTCCGACCGGATGTGCAAATTGTTGGCTAGGCTTCACAAATTTTTTTCATTGCTGATTTGGGATTCATGATCAAATTCGTATGTCAAATTTTATGATATGTGCTGTGCAAATGTGTATGTGCTGTGCAAATTCGTAGGTCAAATTTTTCACAAATTGCTATGTGCTGTGCAAATTCGTATGTCAAATTTTTGTGTGCAAAAATTGTGTTGTGATGTGCAAAATTTTTTTCAAATGCTATTGTTGTGTGAATATGGCTTGAGCTGAGTAAATTTGCACAACAAAATTTTGTTCATACATCCAAATTGATGCTCTTTTATACTTGTATTAAATTATAAATTTATGTATTCATGTTCAAAGTTTACACAATTATGTATTTCAGGTATTTATGTTATGAGTTGTCAACTTTTTGTATATGACCAATTTGGACCGATTCAACTGAACCGATTCCTGTCCGATTTAGACCAATTCCGATTCCGATTCCGATTCCGACTCCTCAAAAATCGATTCCGATTCCGATTCCGATTTATGCAACCATGGTACCACCGGAGGAAGACAGTTCTACAGGGCCCAATTTACAGTCACCATGTCGGCAAGCTCTATCTAGATTCGTGACTAGCTCCACTACCCTGTGGTTGACGGCAATCGTGACCAAACCTAAACCCATGACTGCATCCATATGGCTGTCCACGACCGAGATTAGAGTAGGCACATCGTGCACCACCTGCAGCCCGACGTACCCATATATATCCAGATGCCTGCGCACTCCACCCAGTTTGGTCCAACATTTATCCTACTATGAGCCAACCTAAAGTACTTTGGTTTAATCAATTATCATTCTAAAAATAATTTGAAGGCCTTTTAAATGGATTGAGACGAAAGTTGCTACCTCACTATTATTAGATGCTCTAGACACAATGGTGAGGTTATTTTAAAGATTTGAAGATAAAAAAGGGATGAACCAGGGTATTGAGTCAAAGATCTCAAAGGCAAAATTTATTTAAAGTCAACAAAATTTACTATTTTATTTAAAGTGTAAAATCAAAGGGAAATAGTGAATTCACCGTTATCAAACCACGTGTGTTCGGACTTAGGGATTCGAGTTGAACCCTAAGGAACCACGTAAAAATCTTAGGTGTTTATTCATCGCTCGCAACATTTTATTTCATTTTTTACTTGCACGGTTTCTTTGCATGACAAGGACTCATTTAGTCCCACCGAACCCTCTAACCCGAAGTGAAGACTAATCACGATGGCGAAAATCCGCTCCTGACAATATATGTGTGTGTGTATATATATATATATATATATATATAATAATAATAATAAATAAAAAATAAAATAATGAACTTTCACTACTGTCCTTAACTTTTAATAAGGGATTAGTAAATGGCTAAATATGATTAGTTGCAATAATATTAGAAGTTGATTTCCAAACCTTATTAAGATATTTGGAAATCTCTATAAAATATAATTACAAATCTTATTAAGATCTTTGGAAATCTATATAAATATATTTCTTGGAAAACTACCCATTTCCCAACTTTATCTGATTAATTAAATTTTTCAAAAATAATAAAAAATAAGTATATTATGTAATTCAATTAATTTAAAATTCAAAAATAATTAAGAAAACTTTGACAAGATATTTAGAAATTTGTGTGAAATACAATCTTTTCAAATGTACTACCATATTCCCAATTTTATTGAATTATTAATTTCATTAAAAAATTCGAAAATAATAAAAATTAATTATGTTTATCAATTACTGTATTTCATTTTAACATATTTTTAATTTAATTAATTGAAAATTCTATAAAGTAAAATTGCCAGTGTTTTTTAACTCAACTTGCCTAGGATATACTAACTTTTTATTTAAATAGTATATATAATTTTATAAAAAATATAATATTAATAAGGTTTATAATTGAATCCAATTTAATTAATTGGAGCTTTGTCAAAGCTTACAAAGAAAATATGTAATCGAGTTTTAGTTTGGAGTTCAAATTGCATTCAATGATTCAAATTGTTTTAAGTTAGATTATTAATTTTTATCAACTGTAAAATTCCGAAACACAACAAGCAGTATGGTCGTATGTTTCCAATTAATTGAAGGTTCATAAAATAATTAAAATAAGGTTTCCAAGTATATTTATGAAGTTCTTCATAAAATACAAATCTTCTAAATAAATAACCTATCTCAACTTTGTCAAATTAACAATTTTTTTGGCTAACTAATTTTTTGAAAATAATTAAAAGTATACGCAATGTAATTGGAAGTTTATTGCCAACTTTTACTTTGTTAGAATATCATCATTACAATACATAATATTAATAAGGTTGATAATTAAATTACAATTTAGTTAGTATCTCAGTATTTTTCAAAGCTAAGCAAAAAAATATATAATTAAATGTTAACTCAAATTAGATTATATTTTAAGTTAATTTAAATTTTTTAATAATGTATGCAACTCAATAAAAGTGAATCAATTGAGTAGATTAATTTGTATTGCAACATAACTAAAAATATTCATAATAAAAATATATTAACTTTCTAAAAAATTATAATAAAATATAAAAAAGGGTAAAAATCAACTCGATTGGTGTGGCGTGCAATGTGTGGGAGAATTGTATAAAAAAATATAATTTAAAAAGGATTATATTTTAATAAAAGTATCTATATAAAAAAAGCATGATATAATACGTACTATATTAGCAAAAAATAATTTTATATTTAGTGGGTTAGTATATATAATATTAAAAGAAGACTTATGATTAATTATAATTAGTTTAAAAATTAAAAGCAAGTTGATATTTATTTGGAAATATAATTAATATTTAAATAAAAAAGATATCAGCCTTGCACAGAAAGTAAATAATATATATTACTAAACACTAGTTTTAGATTTGGCAGGTCGGTATACATAATATAAAAAGAAGATGATGATAATTAGTTATAATCAACTTATAAAACTAAGAAAAATAAAAAATATATATATAACGTGGAATAAATTAACATTCCCGCCCAATGCGCGGGTATATTTCTAGTATTAATCTAAATTAATGTTGAGGTTATAGTACTATCTTCTAACTCATTGTTAATTAATAACTTTGCGTTAGCCGGCAATATATGCGCTGTGCTCAAAAGGGCCTATATTTTTGGAACTCCACTCCATCTTCTACAATAATTTTTGGCGTAAAAGAGTGGAGTTTGGATCTAAAACATGCAGCCTACTACTGTAATTTAAAACCTCCAGTCTGAAACAATCCAACATCGTACAGGAAACAACCCATGCCAGTCAATTCCTGGTGTTATTTCGAATACGCTAGCTATGTGTAACTCCAGATCATGTACTTGACCATGCTATATATCTAGCTTAAAATATGCATAAACGAACTGTTTCTGAAGTAAATGATCCCTCCCATTACATAAAAAGATTGGCATCCCACATTCATATATGATTCAAATTCACAACCATACTTCTCTATACCTCGTTTTGCTTTTCTGCGTTTCCTTCGTTGTTTGCAACTGTATTTGTTGTTGGTTTGTGTTTCGAGTTTGACGCCGTTGCTCGCTTCATACTTCTGTAACATTAAGTCAGTCGTACATGACACAATGTCATGTTTTCATGAATCCTAGAGATCACAAGCATGCCTGCATCTTCGTTTTCAATGTTGTTGCATTCATATTATTCATTTATACGTATGTCATTTTCCCCCTTATTATTATTATATCTTGATTTCGGCTTTTATTCTTAACAAACAAACACACCACTGCCATGCATGTTGGAATCTGGTGCAAGAACCGGTGAGACGGTTCAAGACTAGTCGAATAATGCCCTAACTAGAAGGTCTACGTATACATGTCTTTCACATAAGTTGCCCAAAATAGTACAAAGCAACATTTTTGACTGGAAATACATGAACATGATAACGGCAGTTTTCAATCCACATCTTCAATTCCAGCTCTGTGAAATGCTCTTTCCTTCTCAGTAAGTTATACTAGTTGAAAGTAGCAACATTTAGCCAAAATTGGGTTCTCCTTGAACTGTGGATTGCGTACCTAGAGACGATTGATCCATTCAAAGAAACTATCTTGAGAGCTGAACTGCAAATCCTGCAATGAGTGATGGAATAAAATTTGATGAAAGGGTCAGTTGTGATTAGAATGTTTTCAAAAGCAATTCATTCAGCAAGAAAAATTAGGCAATGGAATTTCTTACTGAAAGCTGAAAGTCAGTAGGAGTGTCCAGCTCCAAGTTATCAAGGTCAGGAATCCCTCCAGGTTGATGTGGAGTCCATTCAGGAGAACTTTTGCTGATACCAAACTCAGACAAGCAAGGAAGATGGCAATACTCAAAATCTGGACGACGGACCACATGATCAAGGATTTCAGGGCACACAAGGTTGTAGTCTATAGTGTTTGTATCTGGCTCTTCAACAGCTTGAGATTCTCCGGCGCAGCAGACTGACTCCACTTTCTGATCCTCAAAGTTAGGATCATCAAAACAGACTTCAGGGGTAGCCTATGTGGCAC
The DNA here is from genome assembly GCA_033002965.1 of Piper betle. Classification (NCBI taxonomy): domain Eukaryota; kingdom Viridiplantae; phylum Streptophyta; class Magnoliopsida; order Piperales; family Piperaceae; genus Piper; species Piper betle. The sequence continues at coordinate 28,133 of JAURVB010010897.1, forward strand.
AAAAATTGCTATGTTATAAATAGTTTACAAGTTCATAATCTCTTTTAAAGTATAGTATTGTATGTGGTAGCTCAAAATCAATCATATTAATCATTAAAATTATATTTTAGAGTAAACACCAAAATAAGAGCAGAAAACTATGCTTTAATTATTACCTTCTCCTGTTTTATGTCTTCATCAAGTTCATCATAAAGCTTATCACTTGAAGGTGGCTGTGGTGGCTGTGTCTTTGGGGTCTTAGGACTCCACCTTAGACTGCCCACATCCTCCTGAGCTTGATGGTCATCATTGGCTTTCTCATGCTCTTGTTCTGATTGCTGCTTGTAGAAAATTTTTGAAACCACAAATTCCCCTTCTCTTTCTTCTTCTTCGCATCCTAGATGGTACTGATGCATCACCCACATTGATTTTTCAGGCTTGGACCCTTTTTTCGTACTCTTGTATAGAACCATTATTTTTTACATCCTTTCTGCGCTCCATTTTCAATTATTGACTTTGTCTTACCAGTTTTATGCCACCTAACATTTTCTTCAAGCTGACCTCCAAAATTATTTATCTTGCGACGCTTACGATGACCACTTGCATATGCGTTGAATGTTTTGTGGAAAAAATGTGCACTACTTCCATCCTTTCTTACACCTGAAAAACACAGTTTAGCAATGAGAGAAAACTCTAGGCAGAGAGTATCAGCTCGTGAAACAAATGACTTGAGTGAATGTTTATCTTGGAATATGTGAAATTGTTTGATGCCGCTGTGATTAAAAAAATTCAGTTCCTAGAGGTTTTTCATTCAAAAAAGGGAATAAAGAAGCTATATTACTTATTACTTTGCTTTTCATGCAAGCCTTCTGAGTGGATACGAATGAAAATTATTAAGATCCGATAGGTTCTAAAGCAAAAATGATTCCCTCAAAAAATATAAAAAAAAACAAGAGAGACTTAAATGAGGCGGCTACATCCTGTTAGTTTGGATTAATATAGTCCACCTGGAAGATTTTCAGGATGTGTGCAGCAAATTCCTTCATTATCTTCAAGTGTAGGAATGAATTCATCAATGACCATGTGAGGCTTCGAATAGCCTAATTTTCCTGACAAATGCTCCAACAGTTCTACATCAGATGGATCAAATTTGACTCCAGCAGGTAGGCCAGGCAAGTCAAGTGTATCCTACAGTGTTCAACAAAAGTATAAGTGTAATTCTTCCAGTCAACCTTAAGCCATTCATTTTGGTAGAACAATTTAATCACAATGCTAAAATGAGTGCAAATGATAGAAACATCGTTAGGGCTTCACAATTATCTGATAATTATATATTTGAAAAACAGATTCACACCGCAAAATTGTATTAGAGTAGATGCATACTGATTTGAGTAAATGTTATGCAAAGCTACTAATTAAATGAGAACTACTTATGGGATTTAAATAATAGACCACAGACCTAGCTAGCCGAATAAGGTGTAGATGATGATGATCAAAGCAACAAAAATGATGGGTAACTTCTACCTTGTAAACAATTGAAATGAATAGACATTGTAAAGCTACTAGCTTAATGTTGGTGTATCACTGAAAGTAGCGACATCGGTTTCGCCACCTCTTCACGCAGGAACAAAGCAATCTCCTCAAACAAGGCAACCACAAGGTCGAAGATAGAATTATTGCATATTCTCAAAAGATAATTAATGAATTATTCTTGTATCGAATACGCAATCGACCAACTTATTACTAGTAAACATGCAAACAGGGCAATGCAGAGCAGACAAGTTGCCTCTTCCCTTGGCATTTACATTAAGCCAAAATGGCTGCCTGCAGAGTAATAAGAAAACACCGCACATTCCAAATAGAGGCGACAGATCAAATGACATCTTTAATCATCTTATGATTAACTATGAATGCATATAAAACAATGTAAATATGCCAAGATACAAGTACAAGAGAAATAGTAATGAAAGGGAGCAGAATGTAGAGTGGTTTGAAAAAATAAAAACAGATAATGAACTTTTATCATACATTATTGTTGTCAATACAATGGTGGCAATTAGGGCATTCCTTATTTGCATTTGATCCCCAAGCTATGAGCTGATCGTTGAGAAAGCTGAGTTCCATCTTTAATTTTCCTTGCTATCCCCCGGCTATTTAATAGCCATGT
>JAURVB010010898.1:0-23303 GCA_033002965.1 Piper betle
TGAAATACGGGTGTTTTCACATACCCTAGCCGTCATTTTCATTTTTATAAATTTTGAAAGAGGACGTCATTTTTCACATACGGGTGTAGGGGCGTCTTCCTCACCTTAGCCGCCTAGTTCTCCTCTTCCTTGCCGGTGTTTCTTCCTTGCTTGGGGTATCCTTCCTATCTCCCTCTTCTTCATTTTCTTGCGTTCATATGTCTTTTTAATTGATAATATGCTTGATAAACATGAGAATTAAAGTCTGAAATCAACAATAACAACTAAAACTAAACTGGAAAATGGAATTTCGCCATGGCCGACGGGTCTGAAGTTGGGCAATGATAGGCGACTGTAAACAAAGATTTCAAGGCAGCCCTCACACCCCCGACGACCTCTCTGGCTGCTGGGTCGAAGGGTGGCGTCGCCTTGTCCCTGGGTTCCGATGGGTGGCGGAATTTCAGTGGTTATGGGCGGAGTTGTAGTGTGCGACGCTGTGGGAGATTCCAGACGTCCAAACCAGTTTGCTGGCCAAAGACTCACGCCGTGCATGCTCACAGCGCTTGGCCTTGACGTTGGGTTGTCGTGCAGGGAGAAGGGAAGTGTTCCCGGCGGTGCTGCTGGCCGGACGGAGTGCACCTTGCAGTCCCGGCGGTGCTGCTGGCCAGGAGTCGCTCGCCTTGGTGCAGGACGGAGTTTGACGTGGATAGTTGCTGTAAAGCACAAGCTTTATGCTTCCAATTGGATTGGTAGGGAAGGGAGTGAAGGACGTGGTCTGGTGTTGGGTTGAAGAGGAAGATATCAGGCCTGGTTTGGTGCAGGACGTCGCCTTGGATAGCTGCTGTAAAACGTGGACGTTAGGCTTCATCTTTGGCTGTTTTAATTCATTGTTGATGCTTGATTAGGATGTTTAGATGGTTGTTCAATTAGGTTGCATAGGGAAGAAGAAGAAGGGCGTGATCTGAGTTGTGCCAAGGACGAAGCTGGAAGAAGAGAAGGGCCGACGGGAAGAAGAAGAAGAAGAAGAAGCTCACGGTGGCAAATCTGTAAATACTGGTTGACTCGATACCGACTCGAGTTAAAAATAATACGAACTCGTAATAAATCTTTAAAAATAATTATTTTAATGGGTTATGGGTTAAAGTTACTAAACTAATTAATTATTGGACGAAATCGACATGGACATAAGTAATAAAAAATACGGTAATGATAAACGATCGATAATTAATCGGCGTAATAACAAGTGATTAAATTAAATCGGACGGTTATAAGTGAATAATAAAATAAAGATTTTACCTTTATCATATTAAATTTAATATTAGGTAAATAAAGTGATTATTTTAATAACGAGTCAGTAATATAGAAAATGGGTTATTAAACTATAGTCGGGTAGCAATCACTAGCGTCGAACCTAAATAGCATAATGAAAATAAATAAAGTTCGAAATTTTATTGAGTCGAATAATTTAAAATAATTGTATTAATAATATTTTTAAATTAGAATAATACAAATTATTTTAAATAATTTAATCGTACAACTTATTTAATTAAATTGCTATGAATAAGGATAGCGATTAAAGATTTAAAACCGTAAACTAAATTATCAAGATTGTGGTTAAGTAATTATCGTCTCAAAGGAAAATATACTAATAATAGTAATTAAATATTTGTTTATAAGTTGATAATTATTTTATTATTTGTTAAGTGTTAATTATGATCTAGATTATTAATGTAAAGTAGGATTTAAATGATTATATCACATGAATAGTTTAATATTTAATATTGTTGAAATTTAATAGTGATATATATATTAGTCATTTAGTTGCATGCATTTCTACTCGAATAAAATTATACTTATGTATAATTTTATGTCCTCGTTCAGATTAGGATCATTGGTCGCAGCTGCGAGTTCGAAATATCCAGGTCCGTATAATTATTTAAAATGTTGTATTTTCCCTTGTGGCAGCCCTGGTCGGCCTGAGCCAGATTCGACCACCATGCACCGAGTGCAACCGGGGTCAAGGAATTGACTCAGTCCGACACGGGCTACGCCCTTCATAATCAAATAATGGACATGATGGACTGACCCATCAGCCAATAAATTGGACATGGCGGATTGGACTCGCCAGCCGATAATGGACATGATGGACTGACCCATCAGCCAATAATCGGACATGGCGGATTGGACTCGCCAGCCAATTACGGACATGGTGGATTGGACTCACCAGCCGATAACGGACATGGCGGATTGGACTCGCCAGCCGGTAATGGACATGATGGACTGACCCATCAGCCAATAAATTGGACATGGCGGATTGGACTCGCCAGCCAATTACGGACATGGTGGATTGGACTCACCAGCCGATAACGGACATGGCAGATTGGACTCGCCAGCCGGTGATGGACATGATGGACTGACCCATCAGCCAATAGATGGACATGGTGGACTGACCCATCAGCCAACTAATGGACATGGTGGACTGAACCATCAGCTAATAAATGGACATGTTGGAATGGTCACAACTGCCAATATTATAGATAATGATAGGGAGTTTATGGACATGGTGGACTTGAGTAATACCTGGCATGTAAGGCCCACAATATTGTGAAAAATGGCGTGGTCGTTACAATTTGACATTAAGATGTAGAAGTAGATCAAATTGACTCGCGTGATCAACCCTCACAATGTAGAAGTGGGAAATGAAATTTGTAAATGTGATACAAAACCTTTAGAAGAAAATGTGATGATATTTAAACAAACTTTTATAGAGCTAAATACAAGTATGCCAACCCATAATGAAAGAAATGCTTAATATAGGATCGAAAAAAATTAGACAAATGAGTATTTTTCTCTTATAATCGTATTATATTTTTGAGGACGAAAAAATTCTCAAGCTGGGGAGATTTTGTAAAACCCTAAAAATTATTAGGTTATTTTATTTAAGGCTTTTTAAATGTCAGAACGAATCTAAAATACTATTTAATTATAATTAATTCTTGGGAATGAATATTTATAAATTATAAATTATGGCCTTTAGCATGTCGGTACAATGGTATTAATTGATGATTTACATATGTTTTATTTATTGTATTTTTGGGATTGGGACCCATTTGCATTAACTCAATAGTCAGTTTTTTTAGCTTTCATTATCACGCTAATGTTGTGTTTAATAAAGTTATGTGTAATTAGGCGTTTTTTTATAAAATTTAATGTGAGAGACTTCTTAAATTCCACATATATTCTTTTATATAAAGGAGAATTCTATTGATGGTAAGTAAAACAGCCAACTTGATAGCTTGTGACAGTAGTATAGTGGGTGCCTCATCACAAATCAAGGTCCGTATAATTATTTAAAATGTTATATATTCCTATTTAGGAGTATTGGCCAGTCTGAGCCCACATTCCATCACCATGCACCAATCGCAACTAAGGTAAAAGAATTGACTCAGTTCGACACAAGGCACCATCTCTTAAAATTCTTAAAAGATTAAATACATGCCCCCATGCGAAAGGGGTGACAGGGCGCAATGGAGCAAGATGGCTCATTATGCACTCGTGATACGGAGAGGGTTAGTCAATGGCAAATAACAGTAACTACAGGCTGTGGGACACATAGCATGTGCGTGTGTACGTAGGATTGTAGCCGGATGGGCGGGCAGCCTGCCGGCATAGTTAGAGCTTGGCATAGGTTCATAATCACTAAAAGATTCAAATTCAGATGTGGTGGAATACATTAGCTTGTTTCTTGTAATTATATAACTAGCGTTTTTATAACGAACGCAGAATTGCCTTCGCAGGTACAAGCATGGAAGGATGGGTAGAGTTGGGACAGCTGGAGGAGCTCTACTATTTGACTATTCTTTTTTCTAGATTTTTTGCATGGTGGTGGGATTTTGGTTCGGATCATGGGGCTTAGATTATTCCAAGCATTTATTATATTACATTTTATGTCAGGGTTTTTAAAATTTTGACAATTAATAAAACAATTAATTTATGAGACACTTAGTTTTATATAGTAACACTTGGCTCCTGGCTCAGAACGGGTGGCATGTTACAAGGGTATCAGAGCTGTGTTTTGCATGGAGCCATGCAAATCACTCCTTACCTTGTTCAAAGTCTACGAGTCCACTGTCCTAAGGGTAAATTTCTTTTATGTAAGCATTGATCATTCTTTTATAAAGTAATTTTCACTGTTTTAGATGGTAGATGCATGTGTTTTAGATGGTAGATGGTAGATGCATGTGTCCCGGTAGATGCATGTGACATTGAACCAATGAGTGCATATGGGGTGCCTTTGCAATCAGAGTTGTTATCTAGGTAGTATGGGTGGTATGGAACACTTATTCGATATGGATGACAGTGTCATGGGACATTGTGCCCCACTTTAGCTATGCATATGAGTGGCAATGATTAAATTTAGAAAACAAAAACGCCGATGAGTTATAGTTTGTTATGTGGCAGGATATTAGTTTGTGGAAATTAAAGAGACCAATGAAGCATAGAGATACGTATAGAGTAATATAAAATTATTACTCAAATGCAATAAAGGATAACACTTTGAAGTATCTTCGAACAATTTGGCTTTAAGATGCAGACTAGATCAAATTGACTCAATTGATTAACTCTCACAATGTAGATGTGGGAAAAAAAATTTTAAATTTGACACAAGATACTTTCATAAGAAAATGTGATGATATTTAAACAAAATTTTATAGAGCTAAATACAAGTATACCAACCCATAATGAAAGAAATGCTTAAGATAGGATATAAAAAATTTAGATAAATGAGTAATTTTCTCTTAGAATCCAATTATATTTTCGAGAACAAAAATTTCCAAGCTGGGGAGATTGTAAAACCCTCAAAATAATTAGGTTATTTTATTTAGGGTTTTGTAATCTTAAAACGAATCTTAAATATTATTTAATTAAATTAATTTTTCGGAATGAATATTATAAATTATCAATTAGGACCTTTAGTATATTGGTACAATGGTATTAATTGCTGGTTTAAATGCATTTTATTTATTGAGTTTTTGGGATGTGGACCCATTCGCAGTAACTAAATAGTCAATTTTTTTGACTTTTCGTTATCACGCTAATGTATGTGAATAATATAATTAGTGTGATTACGTTTATTTTTATAAAATTTATTGTAGTGATTTGTTAAATTCCACATATATTCTTCTATTTATAAGAGAATTCTGTTGATGGTAAATAAAACATCATCTTGATAGTTTGTGAGCATATTTAGCTCATAAAGGAAAAGGTTTAGAGAAGTACCATTCAAACTAGGATCGTGTGACATAGTTGTGTGTGCCTCATCACAATTCCATGTCCGTATAATTATTTGAAATGTTATATATTCCTATTTGGGAGTCTTGGTCCCACATTCGAACCACCATGCACCGAGCACAATCAAGGTCAAAGAATTCACTCTGTCACGACACAGGGCAGCACCCTTAAAATTCTTGAAAGATTAAATACCTGCCCCAATGCCGACAGAGGTGACAGGGCGCAGTGGTGCAAGATGGCTCATTATGCACTTGTGATACCGAGAGGGTGAATCAATGGCAAATATCGGTAACGATAGGATCATGTGCACATACATGGGATTGTAGCTTGATGAGCGGCCTCCCTCCCTACATAAAAAGAGCTTGGCATATGCTCATAATCACTAAAAGATTCAAATTCAGATGTTGTGGAATATATTAACTTGTTTCTTGTAATTATATAACGTAGTGTTTTATCATGAACGCTGAATTGCTTCCGCAGGTATAAGCATGGAAGGATGGGTAGAGTCGGGATAGCTAGAGGACTCTGTTATTGGACTATACTTTTTTCTAGAGTCTTTGCATGGGAGTGGGATTTTGGTTCGGTTCATTGGGTTTATATTTTATGTCAAGGTTTTTAAAATTTTGACAGTTAATAGAAAAATTTATTTATGAGACACTTAGTTTTATATAGTAACACTTGGCTTGTGGCTCAGAACGGGCGGTTCGTTACAGGCGGTATCAGAGCTGTGTTTCCCACGGAACCATGCAAATTAATCCTTACCTTGTTGAAAGTCTAAGTGTCCACTGTCCCAAGGGTAAATTTGTTTAATATGAACATTGATCATTCTTTTATAGAGTAATTTTTATTGTTTTAGATCATAAGTAATTATGGGTGTGCCACTTATGTGTTATGCTAGGTGCACCTGACACTTAACCAATGACTGTATATGGAGGTCTTTACAATCAAAGCTGTTATGTAGGTAGTATGGGTGGTGTGAGACATCTGTCCGATATGGATAACAGTGTCATGGGATAGTGTGCCCACTTTAGCTATGCATATGAGTGGCAATACTTAAATTAAGAAAAAAAACGCCGATGAATTACAGTTTGCTATCTGGCAAGATATTAGTTTGTGGAAATTAAAGACACCAATGAAGCATAGAGATACATATAGAGTAATTTAAAATGATCACTCAAATGCAATAGAGGATCAACTTTTGAAGTATGTTCGAACAATTTGACATGTAGATGTAGAAGTAGATCAAATTGACTCACGCGATCAACCCTCACAATGTAGAAGTGGGGAAAAAATTTGTAAATGTGATACAAAAAACTTTTATAAGAAAATGTGATGATATTTAAACAAACTTTTATAGAGCTAAATACAAGTATACCAACGCATAATGAAAGAAATGCTTAATATAGGATATTTAAAAAAGTTAGATAAATGAGTAATTTTCTTTTATAATCCTATTATATTTTTGAGGACGAAAATTCCCAAGCGTGGGGAGATTGTAAAACCTGAAATTAATTATGTTATTTTATTTTGGGTTTTGTAAATCTTAAAATGAATTTTAAATATTATTTAATTAAATTAATTCTTGGGAATGAATATTATAAATTATCAATTAGGAACTTTAGCATATCGTTACAATGGTATTAATTGATTGTTTAAATATGTTTTATTTATTGAATTTTTGGGATTGGGACCCAAATCAGGAACTCAATAGTCAATTTTTTTAACTTTTCGTTATCACACTAATGGTTGTGTTTAATATAGTTATGTGTGATGATGTTCTTTTTTATAAAATTTAATGTAGTGACTTCTTGAATTCCACACTTATTTTTCAATTTAAAAGAGCATTCTATTGATGTTAAATAAAACATCATCTTGATAGTTTGTGAGCACGTTTGGCTCGTAAAGGAAAAGCTTTAGAGAAGTTTCATTTATACTAGGATCGTGTGACATAGTTGCGGGTATCACATCACAATTCCATGTCCGTATAATTATTTGAAATGTTATATATTCATATTTGAGAGTCTTGGTGGGTCTGAGCCCACATTCGACTACCATGCACTGAGCGCAACCAGGGTCAAAGAATTAACTAAGTTTAAGACAAGGCAGCTCCTTTAAAATTTTTGAAAGATCAAATACCTGCCCCCATGCCGACAGGGGTGACGGGTTGTAGTGGCGCAAGACGGCTCATTATGCACTTGTGATACTGAGAGGGTGAGTCAATGACAAATATCGGTAACTACAGGCTATGGGCCACGTAGCGTGTATGCGCATACATGGGATTGTAGCTGGATGAGTGGTCACCCTCCTGACATAATAAGAGCTTAGCATATGCTCATAATCACTATAAGATTCATATTCAGATGTTGTGGAATATATTAACTTGTTTCTTGTAATTATATAACTTAGTGTTTTTATCACGAACGTGGAATTGCTTCCACAGGTATAAGCATGGAAGGATGGGTAGAGAGTCGGGACAGCTGGAGGACTTTGTTATTTGACTCTTCTTTTTTCTAGATTCTTTGCATGGCAGTGAGATTTTGGTTCGGTTAGTGGGGCTCAAATTATTTCGAGCATTTATTATAATATATTTTATGTTAGGGTCTTTAATATTTTGACAATTAATAGAAAAATTAATTTATGAGATAGTTAGTTTTATATAGTAACACTTGCCTCATGACTTGGAACGAGCGGGTCGTTACAGGTACGGATCATGGTGACGACGCGTACGATGACAAACCAATGCTGAGCGTACACTAATCTTATGAAATTTGGAGTGACTGCTCCCATAATAGTTGCTGCCTCTCACTTGAAATCATTGATCTAGCCCCAACAGATTGAGTGAAATTTGGTCAACCATCTAAATCCATAGTCAAATCTTCCTCATTCTCGATGTTTTCCACCTCGCTACTCATCCTCATCCACTGCTATCTCCTAGAAATGTCCATCCAAGTCATCTACCCAAACTCTAATTTGTGCTCTAAGAATTCCAAGTGCTTAAGTGGATCTATTGGCATAGTCACATCCTTCATCCATAGGGGTCTGTGTGAAGGTTCAAGTTCTCCAAAGTAGGCCTCAAACTATGCCTAATGGATCTGTCTAGAGCACACGGTGATCTAGCGCATGCACCAATTAACTTTGTGAGTGTCTCCATACTTCAATTCCCAATATGTGTCATCTCTGATAACTTTGTCTCATAATATCGACCATGTCCCAAAGAAGAATTGATGTTGTGACATTCAAAAGATGGGCTAGTGTTGCAATGTCCTTGGTGGCTCAAATACTCCTAGTCACTGTTCGTCTCAACTTCAGCTAACTGGATATATGAACACTCTAAGTAGCCCAAATCTATGGCATAGTAAAAGGTAGGACAAGTCTCTAAACTTATCATGACATGTCTGTGTGATCCATGCAAGCATCTACTAAAATCATGATCTCATATCCATCTTATAATTTCTCATAACACTAAAACAATGTATTGCTTAGGTTTGACTGAGCAAAATCTACAATACTTAGAAAATATCAAAGGAAATAATTGTCGGCTTAGCTAAGGACAGCTCCACAAACATGACTCAAAACGAAAGTCTTCCATCTCAATCAACCATAACGTGGCTCTGATAACAAACTATAACCATGGTATTATTGACTCGAGTCCTGTTTAAAGTTGTTGGTCGGTACGAATTGATTGATACATTAGATCGAAACGACCTTCCTTGTGTCATGAGAATGAAAGATATTGTTAAATATGCGTCAAAACACATCGAATATAAATAAAACTAAGAAAGAAATAATTCTTCCAAGCTCAAGTGTGTGTAGTGTTTGTCTGTCCCCCACCAAAGTCGACTTAGGATTATAAGACCTACATATATAATATGAAAAACATTAGTAACGAGTGTTATTGATCCAAAAAATAACTAGCACAAACTGGCAAATGGGTAATATTACCCACAAAAACTTACAAACTTTTAGAATTGCCTCACACAGAGTGGTAGGCAAACATACTTAAAAGTGCCGATTTGCATGCACGGCTAATATTCATATTTATACATACAACGTTTACACCCTCACATCCTCCATATTACAATCGCCACGGTACTCCTGTGGCAAAGGGAACGGTTAAGTTAGTGCCACAAATTCCTGGAAATCTACTGTATTACGCAGTACCCTCATGCATCGCCCTACCTCAGGGTTTGAAGGAAACCTAGTGCGGTCCATACATATCTCCAAACCGCTCACTCTCTTATCTGTGAAATCTGTAACAATGCGCATACTTATTTAATAGGTTTAGGGAAGATGATTATATCATATATTTCTAGAGCTTTGCTCAAAAACCAACAAGGGATCTCATCCTTGTAGTTTTATTAAACATGTATAGAAACATGGCTAAATGGCCCGACATCAGAGGGATCGGATAAAACACCGCCGATGTCATCCTATGTCTAAAACACGATTAAACTCTACAAGCAAGGAATCAAGCAGAGAGGGAGAGTCCTACGGACATGTGGTCCAAGCTCAAACCACATCGACACATCTATGGCAAGCTCGGAATCCATAACCTACATCGAAACCCATTACTAAGTAAATACCGATGTATCTATATGATGCATATTCGTGGTGTGTGCTCATATCATAAATACATCACAATAAAAAAAAACCTAACAAACATAACTAAACATGTGGCACGTAAATTGAGACATAATAATAAATAATAAATAAATAAATAAACAAGGAAATGTATTTATAGATAATTAGATAAACAATAAATACATGAACATAAATAATACTCTAATAAAAAACTAATAATATAATTATACTATATGAATACACCAGTAAATACGAGCAAATATCATATAAACTCGTGTTAGTAAATATAAAAAAATTAAATAATTAATAAATAAATAAATAATAAATAAATAAATAAATAATTATTCAATAAATAAGTAAATATTTAATACTTATTTATCATGAATAATAATAACATCATAGTTATACAATTGAAGAATACATAATTAAATACAAATAAATAATAACATACAAGCGAGCAAACAAATGGTTTTATATATATATATATATATATATATATATATATATATATATATATAGATAGACACACACACAGACAATTTAGTAAACTTAAATAAGACTAATATTAATAAGTAAAAATATCATTAATAATATTAAGTAATTGTCTCAATATGCCTTATAATAAATAAATACATGAATAATACCAAATAAATAATAATTATTAAATAAATCAATAAATAAAGAAAAATAATCATAACATCCAAACATGCTAAATCATGTGAGTATGCATCTAAACTAATACAGGGGTTCTTGAATTACCATAAACGGTGCAAGAATGGATGAAAACTGTTCGAAATTAAGCTGAACTGAACTGATCCGAGCTAAACCAGACCAAACCGATCTTAACCAGCTCGGTCTGGGTTAACAGGAAAATGGGCGGGTTAATTGGGCGGACATGATGGACATGACTCGGGCATGGGCAGGCGGACTCGGACACAACCAAGAAGACGCAACGCGGGTAGCAGGTAAATAGGGCAGAACAAGGGGCGGCGTTGTCTGTCGCTGAAAAATGACGATGGCGGAGCAACTCGGGTCACCCCTAGTTGGGACCGATGACCCACTTGACGAGGAACAAGATGGTGGTGGCGATCGGCGGAGTTCGGCTGCTGACTGGCAGGAAAACGGTTGGAAAGAGGGCGATATCACCACCAGGTATGGTGACGTAGCCAGCAGTGATCGTGGCAACGGCGGTGGACGTGGGTGGTCTCAAAATGAAGATCATGGCGAGGGTATGCTGTCGGGGTGGTCGAATTGGCTAGAAGTGGGTTGTTTGCGCCTGAAATCGGCTCTGAAGGGTGGCGGTGGCAGTGCCGATGGTGATGGTGCATATGGACTGATAGCCGGCCACGAGGAGGTCGCGGCTGTATTGATCTAGTGGCTGGATGAGGGCTAGGGTTGCGCCGTTGGCAAGCCAAAGTGGTCGCGGCGCTATGGGTCCTAGTTCTAAAAAATGTGGGAAACTAATGTCAAATGAAAGGGAGAATGCTAGGGTTAACGTGGATGGTTTAGATCTTGCCATGTGGCATGATTTGAACGTCCAACAACTAGTTCTTTAGTGGGACCCATGTATGGGTATATACAATATACATATGGACGGAAAAGCTGGGATCAGGGTACCGTCCGAAGTTAAAAACTGAATCAAGTCCTAAAAAGTGACTCGATAGGTAGGAATCAAGGCAAGAATGCTAAATGGGTCTCAAACCCTGAACTGAATCAAGTTGGGTCCACAGGGGCACAGCATGGGGGTCCAAAACCTCTATCATGCATGAAAATGAGATACCTTGAAAATTCCAAATGGATACTAATTGCTCCAATGGCCTAAAACCCTGGCTAACTCATAAATATCATCTATATACTTCGTGTATACACTGATAACTCATGATCTGATCATCTGCATGTCGGGCACACTCAGCCACTATGACATGCACATACGACCATCTGAGCTCATACTCATGGTTGAGAAAGGATTGGTCTAGGCGCGAACTCTGCTCGAGCTGACTTGATACTCGCCCAAAGCAAGCAAACTATAAGCAGGTAAAACCCTAACCAGCTAGATGTTACACTGGAGGTCATCGCTGGGGTTGGTGGCCGGGAGAGAAAACAGGAAGGAAAGAGTAGGGAGAGGAGGAAGGAAGGGGAGGCGCGGCAAGGCGGTGGTGACGGCACTAGCCGGCCGTGAGGTCGCTGGCAGTGGGGTGAGGTGCTGCAAAGTGTCAAGAGGAAAAACAGAGTTGGGGAAGAAAAAGAGATGGGTTGGTGGCAATTTCGTAATAAAAACTTGACTCGCTCCTGACTCGAGTAAATATTACAAAATAAATTCTAAATAAATGTAAAATATATAAAATGAAATATGCTCAATAAAATAAAATAACATGTTCTCGACCTATCAACCCACCCAAAATGAATAAATAATGCATTCTAACATAGTAAACAACCTAAAACTAATGATACAATCTACTATATATATATATACAAAAATAAACTGGCATACTCTCATATATTTTGATAACTCATTGTTTTCTGCTGTATTCATGATGGTATCATTATATACTTGGGTACACATGGCCCTCATGGCTCATACAGGCGACCGTGCCTCAGATTAGTACACGTGTTTTGAAATTAACTTGAGTAAAATTAATGGTCGAACCAACTATTTCTAACTATAAAAGCTCGACTCCGGTAACATGTTTTACACCAAGGAGCCCAATCACAATGGTTGAAGCTAGAGTGGTGGAGGGGGAAGGTAGCTTGCACTTCCTTTCAAGTAATACACGGTATGAGTCTTCATTCTCAGAGGTGGGGGAGGCCTACAAACGTTGAAGAATAAATCTTTCATCTTTGTGTCCCCTCTTGTTCACCTAAAGCCCTAGAGGTAATTTGTTGTTATCCTTTATCAATCAGTCCAATTTTCCCATGTTGTTCCCTCCCTCCTTTCTGCTTATTTGTAGGCAATGATCAGATAGATAGATAAATATTAAAAAAGACATCACAATTGATGTCAGCAACAAGAATGAAATTAGAATCATATGGTGCTATGAAATTATAATACCGTGTCGTTGTGCTAGAAATGACCATTACATTTTGGACAGCATAATCTCGTAGCTCATCTTAATGTAAGAGCCTTTGTGAATTGTGGCCTTCTAGCTGTACCCAAGGCAATGCCCATTTCTCATTATCTGGGGGCTCCACTGCCCACTAGCATAATAGCTTTGCTTTGTTTTATGTCACCATATACTTATATTTGAAAAGTGAAAAAAATTGTTAAGTGTTAATGTTAATTGAAATAGTTTTGCTCAATACAAACATAAGAGTTTTTCAACTGATAATGTTTTGGTGAATTGATTTTCTTATTATCCTTCATTGTATCAGTGATCTTTTCTTTATGCAATCTTGAGATAAGGCAACCATATTGCTAGGAAACCAGAGGTCTAGAATAGTCAAAACATGCTGATCCACATCACCTACAAAAAAAAAGTTTATGCTATAGGTTTTGCCATTTTGGAACATCAATGTACCCAAAATAATTCAAACAAATGTTATTCATTAAACTATGAAAAAAAGTATATACCTTGTTCTCACTTTTGTTTATAGGCATGGTTGACAACAATGACGCCTCTCCATTTTAAGGAGGTCCTTGCAACCACAACACAAGAGGTTGATATTACAGATGCTTAAAATGATGATGTGACTAAAAACCAAACAAGAGTGAGATCAAAACTTTAGGAAGAATTGAAAAAAGTGTAATTACCATCCGGAGAAATAAAAAGTAGAATATACTTACTACAAAACTTTGTATAAGTTGTCAAAGACTGGTTCCACAAGCTGCCCTGAAAAGACATTAAGAAAGTTGTAAGAAACGTAAAAGAGCTGAGAAGGGGCAAAAATAGATAAGTTTGGAGCCAATACCAAAAGAAGAGGGTAATGATATAATTACCAACTTCAAGTATGATAGGGGAAAACCTAAGAGAATTCTTGCAAAGATGATTATATTAGATGAGAAGCCATTCAGGGTTTGTTGAAAGTAAGCGGTTCAAGCTGCATCGCAAAACTCTCCAACCACGACATGATAAATGGTCTTGCGATGCTATACGAAGGGAGTGCTTGAAGAAATACAAAGTAGAAAAAGTTAAAATCAAGAATGATTTGAAAGATGTTACCCTTATTTGCCTCACAACAGATTCTAGGACTTTAAGGAGGACAGAAGCTTATATTTATGTGACTGCTCATTATGAGAAACAATTGGAAGTTGCAGAAAAAAATATTGGCATTCTGTCATTTTCCTCCTCCACACACAAGACAAGCAATGGCAAATATTAAACTGAATTTATGAGAGAATGGAGTTTGAAAGACAAAGTGTTTAGAATTACTATTGATAATGATGCTTCAAATGATAGTATGATTAAGATATTGAAAGGGGGTTTTTCTAAATAATGGTACCTTACATCTTACAAACATATTGCACATGAGGTATAGTACACATGTTCTGAATTTGATTGTCCAATATGGTTTGAAGCACATTATAGAGGGGTTGATACATGCTGTATGAGAAACAACCAAGTTTTAAAAGTTCTTCATATGGAAAGCTAGATTTTGAAACCTCCTTTGCACAATTCAACCTGAGTGGGAAAAAAAGTTGACACTAGATGTGCAGACAAGGTGGAATTCAACTTATCTCATGTTGAAAGCAACTAAAGATGTCAGATCAGGTTTTGCATACTATAGAGATACAGACTCTAACTATAAGAAAATGGTGCCCATGTAGTGAAGATTGGAAAAAATATGCAGATATTGAAGAAAAATTAGAGAAGTTCGACCATGCAACTAAAATCTAAACAACCTTACACATGGAGCCTATGAGAAGTTAAAGCTATGTAAAGAGAAATTTGAAAAATATTGGTCCAAATGCAACTTAGTGTTAGCAATTGCAACTATTTTGGATCTCAAAATGTCTGCTATTGATGATTAAGTTTTGTTTCCTCAAATCTAGAAAGAAAGTGCAAAAGTAGAGCTAAAGAAGTTGATGGATGTTTTTAAGGATATTTATGATATATATACAATTCGAAGTGATTTAGATGCAAATGATTTAGGTAAAATTGATGTTGGACCTGAAAAAATTACTACAACATGTTTGATGATGATGCCTACAACAAATTTATCCAAGAAGTCAAAAAAAATAAGGAGACATCAAAATCAGAATTATATACTTATCTAGAAGATCCTATAGAAAAAGGTTCCAAAAGAGGCTAAATTTGATCTTCTAGAGTATTGGGAACACAATGCAAACAAGCACAAAATACTATCAGCCATGGGAAAAGACATTTTATGTATTCCCCTTACAAGAGTTGTGTAAAAACCATGATTTTTATTACAAGACTCGAACCTAAATATTATGAAATAAATATAGATGAACCAATATGGTTGGTTATCAAGTCGACTGGTCATGGTTCGACTTAAGGTCACCTAGAAAATACCTATTCATGAATGGATGATGGGGTGTGAGAATTTAATGAAGGGGTCGTTGAACCTAGGAAATACCAATGGATGATGGGGTGTGAGAATTTAGTGAAGGGGCTCGTTGAACCTAGGAAATACCAATAGATGATGGGGTATGAGAATTTAATGGAGGGAATCATTGAAGTGTATATATATGCAGGAGGAGGGAGTATTTCATCCCTCATCTCCGTCCTAGGCGACCTCCCCATTACTGTGTGAGTATTTCATCCCTCAACTTATTTGTTTCCATTAGGATTCTTGCATGCAAGGTTTGTTGAAGACGCCCTGCCAAGTTGCTAGATCTCCAGCGTCTTATGCATGGGGTTCTTGTCGATTGCTTAGTTGTTTTGTAAATGGACATGTTAATAATTAAATTATCAATTAGATAATGGGGATTTGGATGGGGATAATTAATAATTAATTATCATTAGAATTGCTGAATATTTAATAAGCAATGAAGACTAACATGAACTAATTACATCATTTAAAATTGATAGTATATTAGTCATGTAAGTTGCATGTAGGTTCATGCAAAATAAAATTATACTAATGTATAATTTTATGCCCTCATTCAGATTAGGGTTCACGGGTCACAGTCAGACGAAATCACAAGTCAGGTACGTATAATAGGTAGAACATCGTACTTTCCTTGTTGGTAGCATAGGTCGGCCTGAGCCCAGATTCGACCACCATGCACCGAGTGCAACCGGGGTCAAAGAATTGACTCAGTCCGACACGGGGTCGTATTATGTGCGTAAATTGTGTAATGCATCGACATTGTTTTGGAGTAGTGATAACCGCCCCATAAAAAGGCTACGGCCGGGGTGAGCGAGGCACAGCGATTCATCCATCGCACTGGAGTGCAGTGATAGCCTCCCCATAAAAAGGCTACGGCCGGGTGTGTGAGGCACTGGCACTAGAATTGGCAGTGAGAGCTTCCCCACAAACGGGGCTTAGCAATCACCTGAGTGCAGTGATAGCCTCCCATAAAAAGGCTACGGCCGGGGTGTGTGAGGCACTGGCACTGGAGTTGGCAGTGAGAGCTCCCCACAAACGGGGTGTAGCATTCACCTGAGTGCAGTGATAGCCTCCCCATAAAAAGGCTACGGCCGGGGTGTGCAAGGCACTGGCACTAGAGTGCAGTGATAGCCTCCCCATAAAAAGGTTACGGCCGGGGTGTGCGAGGCACTGACACTAGAATTGGTAGTGAGAGCTTCCCCACAAACGGGGCGTAGCAATCACCTGAGTGCAATGATAGCTTCCCCACAAAAAGGTTACGGCTGGGGTGTGCGAGGCACTGGCACTGGAGACGGTAGTGGTAGCCTCCCCATAAAAGGGCTACGGCCGGGGTGTGCGGATCACAGCGGATACCTCCTCCGCATTGTTTTGGAGTATAGTGGAATCGCTCCACCGCATATTAAAATAAACATAAGGAAATAGTGGAATGTACTTGATTTGTTTTATCTATTATACTACTTAGTGTTGTAATCACTAACGCAGTAGTGCCTCCGCAGGTGTGTAGATACGAAAGTAGGTGATTGACAACTAGGGCATGGAGCAAAATAAATATGAGGACTCCTTTTATTATTTTTTGAGAAATAACTGTGGCTACTGGGAAACGGTCTAAGACTGTGAGATCTTTATATAAGTTTTTGTTAAATAAAAATGTTAGACATATTTGCTTAATTGTTAGTAACACCTGGCCAGCTAGGCCCACAATGTTGTGAAAAATGGCGGGTCGTGACAAGTTGCCTACTGAATTTGTATTTAGCATAGGTGAAAGGTTGATCAGCGAGCATAGAAGTAGTTTGAAATCTGAAACTGTATAGGTGTAGATTTGTACACAAGGCTGGTTACGCCCAATGTACCTTGAATCTGAAGAATAAAGGTAAACTTAGCATGCTTTGTATGACATCATTATGCCAGTACTTGTTCTGAGTATCATTATTTTATTTTACCTTAATTGTGATTTGCTTTGCATTTTTCTTGCTATTTTATTAGACATACTATTTTGCTTTCATTGTAATTTATGGTGCTTGATATTTGAAAGTAGCTATAGAAGTTTAACCCTAAGTAAATTGTAAAAAATAGGTACATTTCTAACTTTTCATGATAACTAATAAATTTGGAACTATTTAATAACATAACACATGTAAAATTTGTAGTGATTTAGTAAACTAAAAATAGCAGCTACTTATACACAAGTTGACTATTTAATGTTTAATTAACTTATATATAACAATTATAATAATTGATGATTTAGAAAATTAGTAATAGCAATTAAAAATAATTATATATGTTACCCTAAGTTTATATAGAAATTTTACAAGAAAATAAATTGAAAAGTAAGATTGGATACTTCCAATAAAAACTGTGAATATATATATATATATTCGACTTGGTCAGGAAGAAACAAACAGTGGAGAAAGTAATTATTATTATATTATTATTATTATATTCTATTCTTTACCTTGTTAAATATTATATTTTATGTGTTACCCTTTACCTAGTTAAATGAAATACGGGTGTTGGGGTGTTTTCCCATACCCTAGCCGTCATTTTCATTTCATATTTTATGAGGGGCGTCATCCTCACCCTAGCCACCTATTTCTCCTCTTCCTCACCCTAGCCGTCATTCTCATCTTCTTCTCCTTTCTCTCCTTTTGCTCTCCTCTCTTGGCGACGTTCTTACACCTCGTCTTCGTGTCTGTTAGGTATGCTTTCCTTGTCATTCTTTTACTCATTTTGGTTGCTGTTTTGTTCTCCTGTAAACATGCATTTCATGATCGCCATGCTATTTTTCTGCTGCTTCATCAATTCATGACCGCCATGCAAAGTCCTGCTGTTTCATCAATTCATGGTCGTTTTGTTTTGCTGTTGCTGCATCAACGTCCTATGCTATGTAATCGGTTGGTTTAGGATAGTTAAGTTGCAGTCCCTAGCGTCTTGTGATTTCTG
Organism: Piper betle; assembly: GCA_033002965.1. Classification (NCBI taxonomy): domain Eukaryota; kingdom Viridiplantae; phylum Streptophyta; class Magnoliopsida; order Piperales; family Piperaceae; genus Piper; species Piper betle. Next base: position 18,304 of record JAURVB010010898.1, read on the forward strand.
TGCATGGGGTTTGGATAGTGGGCGCTTGTCAGTGCGGGGAGAAGGGGAGCGTTCCCGGCGGTGCTGCTGGCCGGACGGAGTTTGCCTTGCATTCCCGGCGGTGCTGCTGGCCAGGCGTCATGTGCACCTTGGTGCAGGGCGGTGTCGCCTTGGATAGCTGCTGTAAAGCACGAACTTGAGGCTTCCTCGCTTGCTGATTTTATTTTGTTGTTGACGCTGTGTTGGGGTGCTCAATAGGGTTGTTCAATTGGATTGTTGGGGAAGCAGATAGTGAAGGTCGTGACCTGTTTTGGTGCCAAAGATGAAGGTAGGAGAAGAGAAGAACGTTGGGGAAGAAGAAGATGGCAAATCTGTAATATATGCTTGACTCGACACCGACTCGAGTTAAAAATAATACTAACTCGTAATAAATCTTTAAAAATAATTATTCTAATGGGTTATGGGTTAAAGTTGCTAAACTAATTAATTATTGTACGAAATCGCCATAAGTAATAAAAATACGGTAATGATAAACGGTCGATAATTAATCGGCGTACTACAAGCGATTAATTTAAATCGGATGGTTATAAGTGATTAACAAAATAAAGATTTCACCTTTACCATATTAAATTTAATACTAGGTAAATAAAGTGATTATTTTAATAACGAGTTAATAAGGTAGAAAATGGGTTATTAAACTATAATCGTGTAAATCACAAGCGTTGAACCTAAATAGCATAATGAAAATAAATAAAGTTCGAACCTTTATTGAGTTGAATAATTTAAAATAATTGTATTAGTAATATCTTTGAATTAGGATAATACAAATCATTTTAAATAATTTAATTGAACGACTTAATTAATTAAATTGCTATTAATAATGATAATGATTAAAGATTAAAACCATAAATTAAATCGTCAAGATCGTGGTTAAGTAATTATCATCTCAAAGGAAAATATACTAATAATAGTAATTAAATACTTGTTAATAATTATTTTATCATTAGTGAAGTGTGAATTATGATTTAGATAATTAATTTAAAATGTAAAGTAGGACTTAAATGATTATGTCACATGAATAATTTAATATTTAAGATTGTTGAATGTTGCATGCTTTATGTTGTCGAATTTTAATAATGATATATATTAGTCATTTAGTTGCATGCATTTCTACTCGAATAAAATTATACTTATGTATAATTTTATGTTCTCGTTCAGATTAGGATCGTTGGTCACGGTTGCAGGTTCACTTACGAACTATCCAGGTCCGTATAATTATTTGAAATGTTGTATTTTCCCTTTTTGGCAGCCCTGGTCGGCCTGAGCCCAGATTCGACCACCATGCACCGAGTGCAACCGGGGTCAAGGAATTGACTCAGTCTGACACGGGGCCGCACCCTTTAAAATTACTATGTGGGAGTCTTGGTCGACTTGAGTTCATATCTGACCACCATGCGCCGAGCGCAACCGGGGTCGACTCAATTCGACGCAGGGCAGCACCCCCTGAAAGATTGAATACCTGCCCCCATGCCGAAAGGGGTGACAGGGCGCAGTGGCGCAAGACGGCTCATTATGCACTTGTGATACCGAGAGGGTGAGTCAATGGCAAATATCGGTAACTACAGGCCGTGGGCCACGTAGCGTGTGTGCGCATGCATGGGATGGTAGCTGGATGGGGTGGCCACCCCTCCCAGCATATTAAGAGCTCAGCATAGGCTCATAACAACTAAAAGTCTCGTGAAATGATAATAGGGATTATATTGACTTGTTTCATTTAATTATGCGGCTTAGTGGTTTTATCACTAACGCGGAATTGCCTCCGCAGGTGAACAGCTTTGGACTGAAGAATAAAAGTGTGGTTGGTGTTTCTTTTATCAACCAAGGTTTGGTGAATTGATAATAAATTGGACTTCCTTTTTATTCTCTTGTGTTATAAATGTGGCTATGGGAAACGGTCCGAGACTGTGGGACTTTGAGTTAGTTTATTTTATGCATTGTCACATGCTATCAGAACATGTTTTATTTTTATGATTTATAAATTCTAGACTTATTGCCGTATTAGAATTCATGTTCTTGAAGTTATGTTTACATCAATTATATTTTAAGTAACACCCGGGCCGGTTAGGGCGGGTCGTTACAGGTGGTATCAGAGCACTGGTTTCCCACAAGCTCACACTTTATGACTCAAGTACCTTGTTGAAAAGTCTAGTAATTATCTTTTCCCAATGTTTTATGTTATTAATTAACAAATTCATTCGCTAATAAACCTAAGTCATAACTGAAAAAAGAACATATTAATGAACCATGATGGGAAAATTTTTGACATTTTAGATGGCAGGCACTCGTAGACAGTCAAACCGATCTACTCAGTCAAATTCGAACACAAAGAATGTATTGGCCCAGATCCTGACGGCCATACAGGGACTGGCGCAGGCTTCAGAAAATACAAATTCTGTGGTTCAAAATATTGTTCAGCGGTTACCAGGAGTGGTAGCAGGGAATGGAGCCTCAAACTCAGCAGTGGGTCCCAGCATCACCCCAGACGGTGGTCGGGGAGTGCCCAAGGGCGGGCAGGGTTAGCAGACCCGGGCGAGCAAGGGGAGCATCCAAACCCAGTGCCACCGGTAGTCCGACAAGTGTTGCCGCCAGCTGTTGATGATAGTGACCGTTACACTGTGGAAAAGTTCAGGAAGAATGGAGCTGAGGTATTTATTGGAGGGATCGATCCAATAAAGGCGGAGAGCTGGATAGACATTACTGAAAAGCGTTTAGGGCTCTGTCTTGCCCCACCGCCATCAAGTGAGGTTGGCAACATGCATGCTTCAGGAGGAGCATCTTGCTGGTGGAAACCATGGAAAAACCACATTCCATCGACGTGAGATTTCTTCCATCACGGGGGCGGAATTTGTGGCAGCTTTCAGTGGACAATATTTTCCAGAGCCCGTTGTCCAGAAGAAAGCACTAGGTGGTAAACTTCCTTGGTCATATTTCTTCAAGTTCTGAGAGAAAATCAATTGTTTGCAAATTCTCAAAGTGTAACTTTTGGTTGAAGGTGGTAAACTTCCTTGGTCATATTATCTCAAAGGCCAGAGTTACAGTGGATCCATCAAAAGTGAAAGCAGACACTGATTGGCCACAAGCCAAGTCATTCACTGACATTAGAAGCTTTCTTGGCTAGCGGGTTAATACAAGAAATTCATTAAAGGCTTCCCCTTAGTAGCATCGCTGATGACTAAACTCACAAGGAAGGGAGTCAAGTTCGAATGGAGTAGTCTAACAATTGCATCACCGATGACCAAACTCACAAGTAAGTGTGAGAAGAGTTTCCAGTCTCTCAAAAGAGTCTAACAACTGCACCTGTCTTGACACTGCCAAATGGTAATGAAGGATTCGTAGTCTTCAGTGATGCGTCCCTATTGGGTTTACGATGTGTCCTTATGCAGGGAGGTAAAGTGGTTGCTTATGCCTCTCGTCAATTGAAGAATTCATGAGTAAAATTATGCAACCCATGACTTGGAACTGGAAGCAGTGGTTTTTGCACAGAAGATTTGGAGACACTACTTGTAATGGAGCCCAGTTCGAAGTCTTCACTAACCACCAGAGTTTGAAGTATATCTTCACCCAGAATTACCTTAACCTTCGACAGAGGCGGTGGCTAGAGTATTTGAAGGACTACGACTTCCAAATTTTATACCACCCAAGGAAAGCGAAAGTGGTGGCAGACGCGTTGAGTTAGAAGGGCAAGGTGGACAAAGGTCAGCAACTAGCTAGACTTTGGGCCTTGTCAGCAGAAGTGGTGGCTATCAACCCTGTGGAGCAACTAACAGGATTACTGGCAAATTTGGTTAATTCCAATGATTTAGTTGATCATGTTAAGCTAGCACAAATGGATGATGAGGAGCTGAATGAAATGTTGGACAAAACTCCTGACATTGTAGCCGATTCCGATAGTGTGATCAGATTTAGAGGAAGGTTGTGTATACCCAAGGATGATGCACTGAGGCGGAATATCTTGGAGGAGGCTCATCGCTCAAAGTTCTCGATACACCCTGGAGTTACTAAAATGTATCAGGATTTAAAGCAAACCTACTGGTGGATTGGGATGAAGAGGGATGTTGTGGATTTTGTCTCCAAGTGTCAGACTTTGCCAATAGATCAAAGGCCAACATCAACTACCTGGAGGACTATTGCAACCTTTAGAAATACCAACTTGGAAATGGGAGTGTGTCACATGCGATTTTATTGCAAAGCTCCCAAGGACTCAGAAGAAGCATGACTCCATATGGGTGGTTGTGGACCGACTAACTAAGGTAGCTCACTTCATCCCCACGAAATCAATGAGAACTGCGGAATACCTGGCAGGATTGTATGTCGATAACATTGTCAAGTTGCATGGGATTCCAAAGGAGATAGTCTCCGACTGAGATCCCCTATTCACCTCACATTTCTAGGAAGCTTTCCAAAAAGCCATGGGGACCCAAATCAAGCTGAGTACAGCATATCATCCCCAAACTGATGGTCAGAGTGAGAGGACTATTCAAACTTTGGAAGATTTGTTGAGAGCTTGCATTCTTGACTAGGGAGGTGACTGGGAGAAACTCTTAGCCTTGGCTGAATTCACCTACAATTACTCTTATCAAGCCAATATAGGGATGTCACCATTTGAAGCCTAATATGGTAGGCCCTGCAGGTCTCCATTGTGCTAGCTGGAGTATACCGAAGTAGTTATAGCCGGGCCAGAGATGGTGCGGGAAGCAACTGAAAAGGTCAAACTCATTCAGCAAAGGCTTAAGGCAGCTCAAGATCGACAAAAGAGTTATGTTGATACTCGAAGGAGGGACCTAGAGTTCCATGTTGGTGAGTTTGTGTACCTAAAGACATCTCCTATGAAGGGCGTGATCAGATTTAGAATATCAGGGAAGTTGAAGCCAAGATTCATAGGACTGTTCCCAATCCTGGATCGAGTTGGAAATTGTGCATATAGACTAGCATTGCCACCAAGCCTAGTTGTTCGATTAAAT
>JAURVB010010900.1:0-68869 GCA_033002965.1 Piper betle
GAAGGCCGAGTACTCTCAGGCAGTCGCCTTTAGTACCCTTTGAACCACAAGTCCGGACATGCGCTGTACTAAACAGTACCCGTAAACCTCCATGAATTTAAATAATTCTAACCCATCCTAGTCATACCAATTTTATTGTGTTTTTCTAACTTCTGTCGTGATCCATTATCATGATCCAACTCGATCTATCTCATTAGATCACCTACATTCACCCATCCAAATCATACATGTAACTTATCATTTTATCCCTAATTAGTCATTAATCACATCATGCGACTCATCGTTTCATCCATCATTAAACATTAATCACATCACTAATCATAAATATGAAAATAATTCTACTCATCCTATTCCTACCAATTTTATTGTATTTTTCCTAAGTTACATTACTCGATTATCTTGCTAAATCTACTTACTTCATTAAATCACTTAACCTCCATTCACTATCAATCACATCATAAATCCTAGCATGCTGTGCTAACAATCATTATCAACTTTAAATAATCAAGTCGGAGGTAATTATACCTCACGTCGTCGGCAATCAGCGACGGTTAGGGTTCCGTCGCGCGCCTCGAAGCTCGAATTCGGCGCTCCTCGGCGTCCGAAGCTCGATCGGGCTCCACCGGGTGAGCCCCGCGGAAGATCCGGTGAATTCCGGCGAATTCCAGAAATTCCGATTTCCGGCGGTTTCCCGGCAGTTGCGGGCGGTTTTCCGGCGACTTCCGGTGGTTTTCCGGCGACTATTGCCGGTGGCGTCTACTAGCCGGAAAGGGGTCGTGTTGGGTACCCTCGGAACCGGCTCGACGAGCCCGACTCATCTATGAGGTCGACGTGGTTGGCCGAGGCAGTGGCTCGCCGGAAATTGGCTAAAACAGGGCCGGCGGCGATGGGTCGCTAGATCCGGCCGGCCACGGTGGCGATGGCCTCCGCTCCGGTCGGGGAAGGCTGCTAGGGGGTCGAAGGTGCTGTGGCGACCGATCGATCACGGCGGCGTTGGTCGCAGGCGGCGGAATCGGCGACGGGAGCGCAACGCGGGCGCGGCGTCGCGGCGGCCCGATGGCGGCCGGGCTTGGTCGGGGCAGCATGGCGACGGCGTCGCCGAGCTGGGCGGCGTCGGTCGACGGCCGGGCGGCGCCGACAGCGGCGGCGGTGGCGCGTGAACGGGGCGGCGCGGCACGAGGGTTTGGGCGTGGGGGAGAAACGTTGGGGGTGTGTGTGGTGGCAAACTCGTAAATAATACTTGACTCGTCTCCGGCTCGAGTCAAGTATCATAACTAACTCGTATTAAATCCTAAAAAAATTTCATAAAAATCGGGAAAAATCCCGTAAAATCAAACAACAAAAAAATTATAATGACATGCTCTAGAACTATCAACCCACCCAAACTGCCCGAACGCGTCCTAACGCGGTAAACGGCCTAATATTAATTCTACGATCCACTATATATAAAAGTAAAAAAATGACTGGCATACTCTCATATATCTGATAACTCATTCTGTTCTGCTGTATTCATGACGTTATCATCATATATTTGGGTACGCATGACCCTCATAGCTCATACACGAGACCGGCGTCGGCTCGGTACACGTGTCCTGAAACTGACTCAACTCGAAAAATAACGGTCGACCCGACCGGTTCTGAATATAAAACCCTAACTCGAATCGTGGGTTTTACAGAGGGGTATTAAAGTATAAGGTTAACCAGATAATATAAATAGTTTGTTTTATATTTTTTAAAAATGATAACCATATGATATTAAATTTCATCTCTTTAAATTTATATAGTAAGTATGATGCCGCCGCATCATATGAGGCTTATATTATAAATATACTCTAATTTTATATATAAATTTTCATTAAATAATTACATAAGAATATAATTATATAATATCTTAGAATTAAATTTTAATTTTATACGTATATTATAATCAAATAATTAAATAGGAAGATAGATTATAATAATTTAATTTATTTTTAATGTATTTTAATTCATTTAATCTTTTATTTTTCATCATAGCCCAATTTTAATTCCCTTTTCCACCAATTAAAATTAAATATGATATGAATATATCATACCAAACAATTTATTACGATTCTAATTTATTTTGTTCTAACATTACAAATATAAATTTAAATTAAATTAGACTATATGTATTATATCAAATCACTTACATTAAATTGTTGGGGTGTTTTCGTGCTTACATCTCTTTTACATTATAGTTGATTTTAACCCATAATAATTTTATGAACCATTTAATACTTAATAAATTTAAAATTAATATTATTATTATTTATTAAGAAAGTGTTAGACTATAATTATACCTAAACTAATAATTTAAAAAATATTAATGTGTTTATAATTACACTATCAAATTAAAGTTTACTACTTAATAATATATACTTAATTTAGATTTTTATAGATTATATATATACACATTATTATTTATTATTAAACAAATTTAGAGTATAATTATATTCAAATTAAAAATCTTAATCTATGTAATTAATTTTTTTACTTATTAAAATTACAATTACTTTTAATATGTGCATACAACTATATTTTTTTGTTAAAATTAAATAAATTTTTATTATTTTTATTTAAAAATAATATAATAATAATTTTAAATATTTTTTATATATCCTTAATATATATTATTAATAAGTTTTAAATATACCCAATGCATCGCCCATGAATAGTTTTATAAATATGATTATATACTTTATATTCTTTATATTTCTAGTGCGCTACCTTATTTGAAATAATTTTATAAATTACTTGCTGTTTGTTAAACATGTATTAATTAATCAACTACACCCGTTAGAAACTTTTTCCCGCGTTAGTTGTTTACATAGACAAATGTAACTTTTCAAGTCGCTTTAGAATTGCTTGAAAAGCAAAATCAGACTTTTCCTCTTGTGTTTTGACGATCTAACTTGAATAAAAAATGATAAAGCTACAGGCCAAATTTGAGCCCTTTTTTAAAGAAAAATTTGAGTCTCTCTTAATAGTCCTGCATAATGGAGCCCATATTTATAAGGAGCCCATATTTATGTAAGAAGAGAAAGCATAAGCATAAAGTTCACTATTTTTAGCCTCGTTTAGACTTCAGCGGGATCCACTTCTAAATTTTTTAAAAATAAACTATTTAAAAAATATCATATAATTTATTTTTATTCCAACTATTTTGACAATTAAATTCGTTTATAAATTATTAAGTACCTAAATTATTTGTTTTTACTTCTATCTATATTTTCTATCCATATAAATCTCAAGTAATAAAACCAACTCCAAATAAAAGCTATAACTCTGTTAAAAATAAATAAAAGTTATAACTCATTAAAAACAATAGCTCATGTATCAACATAGAACAAAAAAGTACGATTAAGTAGTTCACAAATCAACGATGATTTTGAAGTTATTCACAATTTAATGATATTTTCTCTTTTAATACGGTAACTACTCAGGTCTTAAGATTGAGTTGGGTTTTATTAAAAAATTTCAAAAAAATTAACCTGATTTTCTTTAAAAAAAATAAAACATCAACCCAAGACCAACAACGAAGCATAGCCACCCTTGGCCAGAGGCCACCAAAACAGCCGAATCTTGCCACCACAGGCATTCCCACGTGGCTGAAAGTCTGTTGGATAGTTGAACAAGTACTAGAAACCATTAATTGGAAACAACGTTTAACTTGGGCGAAGGACTGTCGACGGTTAAGCAGCCAGTAGGCATGGAGAACACACTAACAGTTAAAAGTCATAATGAGAAGTGGGTCTCGCAACACTAATCACCCGGATATGTTTCAGCTTAAGATCAGCAATCCAATAAAAGCTCACACACAATAACTGTTTTCATTTTAATTTTGCCAACCAACCAATTTTTCATTTATGTGCACCGCAATAATGCAGGAGGAGCAGAAGGTAGGGTAAAACTAACCATCAATCGTCAATATAGTTAATGCAGGAGCAGAAGGTACGGTAAAACTAACCATAAATAGTTAATATAATTGTAAAAATAGGAATAGGAGTCGGAATCGATTCTCGACGGAATTAGAATTGGTTTAAATTGATTAAAAATCAGTTTAATTAAATCAGTTTAAATTAATTTTATATAAAAATTTTGATTTAGTCAAAATCGATAAATTATTAGTTATAAAATATGTTATTTTTATATTATAGTATATATTATCTTTTATGATATTTTTTAATATTTTTTAGATTTTAAAAAAAATTATATAGAGTTAGTTATTATTTTTAACTCGAGTGAGATTCGAATCAAATTTTAATTACAAGAATACCAAAGCTATTTCTATTATTTCTCCCCTGTTCTCTCCTACACCTACTGCCCTCCTTCCTCCATCATCACTGCCACTGCCGTACCCTGCCTCTCCTTACCAGCCCTATTTTGTCCCTCCTTACCGGCCCCACCCCGCCCTACCTCCCCTTGTCGGCCCCAGCCAGCCCCGCTTCGCCCCTGCCCCCCATTTGCCCCCGACCCCATGCTTCCAACCCCTTCCTGCGCCGGCCCCGTCACCCCTACCCCCCTTGTGCCCCTTGCCCTACTCTGCCCTACCCTACCTTGCCTTGCTCCCCCTGCCGCCACCCCTCCCCACCACCCCCTTCCGCCCCTCCAGATCGTCTCCCCTTGCCCCCCACCCAGCCCCAGGTCACCCAGTTGCCACCCTCGCTGCTTGTCGCCCGGTCCTCCCCCCACCCTATCTATCGCCATCTAGGATTGGTACGAATCGATCGTAATTGGCTCGAATCAGCCGACCGATTTGCATGAAGACCGAATTAACTACTTTTTTGAATCGGAAACCCTCCAATCTAAATTAAATTAGCCGATTCCAAGTGGAATCGGCCGATTTTTGTAACTCATTCATCAAACGTATCTCTTGATCGGTGCCTTGCTAAAGATAAGTTCCACATTAATTCGTCCACACAAAAAAAGGTCTTATATCAGTACCTACGTATATTATATAATGAGAGTTAAGTAGATTGGAAACAGCAAATAATAATATGGGATCCTTTCAAGCTTGTACAGCAATTCACACTCTATCCAAGCTTAACACTTTCACCATACCACTGGCTCTATTATATAGAGTGGCCAAGATGCATAAAATTTATGTTACACGGTCAAACTATCTGAGCATATACTAAACACCTTATCAAACAATCTCTTTCCACGGTTATGACATGACAATGCAATCCTAGAAAACAACTTTATAATCAGCAGATCAATATATGCATTTTAAACGAGAAACTTTTACGGATGCAGCTGTCCAATTAACAGACTTCAATTTACATTTCTTTCAGAGACTATTGTTCACTGGTAACGACACGCATGATGTTACACGCTTATCATTCAGACGGATATACATTTTGCCATCCAAAACTCTAACCATTCGAATGCACCGAGTTGCAAAGCTAGAAAGTCACCTGAAAAAGTAAAAAAAGGCTTGAGAGTCACTGGGGTCCTATGTACAGGAAGCCATTTCAACGTCGACGTACCTGGGCTGGGAATAATATGACATGGGAGAAGAATAAAAAGGATAAAGTGTTTCGCTGAATTTCTATCTGAACTTTCCGGCAAGTTCATTCAAAGGAGATTTGCCGACAGTGCCTGTGGTTATCTTCCCCGGGGAGCCAAGATGACTGGAATCCATGCAAGGAATGTGTGCCCATGGATCAAAAGGCCATGTTGTTTCTTCCATGCCAACCACGGGAGGAGATTAATGAGTTAAAAAGGATTATAAAAAAAGTTGCAATGGCCACTGCCCCATCGAATAGTTTCCATTTATTTTTCGGCTTTCATGGACTTACTCTGCAATGACGCTGTCAACCTACCTTGCAAATGTCTTACGAGCGTAGGAAAAGAAAAAAAGGTTTACAGAGTACATGAAGAGAATACCGGAAAAGCTGTGGATTGGGGGCCCTTTTTAATTTATCTATATTTGTTTTCTTTGAATTACTCAACACAGAAAACTGTTCAACTGTAGGCTCCCTAAACAGTCAAACAGTCATCTGCAGAAGAGATCTGGTCTTGGAAAAAACTTATGGGTCCTCCCGGGAGTCTTATCATGTTAAACAAAAACGTACAATACTACCTTATTGGGCCGCCAAGAACTTATTCTATTAACGTCTCAGTCTCTTTCTATATATATGAATTTCTCTCTCTCCTCTCTCTCTCTCTCTCTCTCTCTCTCTCTCTCTCTCTCTCTCTCTCTCTCTCTCTCTCTCTCTCTATATGTATCTCCTCATTGGTCTGCTGATAGAGTTGAAAGTAGTGTTGCAAACCATACATGGCAAAACTCATCTGGCATAGTAAGATATCATAAGTTAAATAATTGATGCGAAGAAGGTGGAAAGTAGACAAAATATATTAATGAGCTGTGACATTTTATCAGTCAATTTATTTTCATGGTCGCAACAGCTATTTCGCTTGATTGAAAACTTTTCATTTTGACAAATCAACAAATTTGTCAAAACTGGCATCCACTCCTTTCATTATTTGTGTGGAACCCAATATATTATCCTTAACAGTTTAAAACCTGAAATTTGTAAGATAAAAACACTTTATTTTTATCAGTACTGTTGTGAAAGAAGAAACAGTAATTGTAGAATATTACCCCCAATTCAACCCGGCCCCCAGAAAACCTTAACACAGTTAGAGATTTTTGAACAAATTAAAATGACATCTGTCAGCATTATGGTCCGAGCTTTTCAGAGCCACACAAAGGCCAGAGATCTCCTATTTTACTATCAGAGGTAGAAAAAGGGAACTATGGACTCACTTCAGAGACTCGTTTAAGGGAAGCATGTGTCTCGTTTTTAAGCAATAAGAAGCTATCTAATTGGACTATTAAACAATCATTCTGAAAATAATGTTTAGCTGTAAAAGAGTGAGAGCCACATCTTACCCGTCCCAGTAGGGTTATTACCCTTATTGTAAAGACAACATAGCAATCTTTGTTTTGCCTTCCAGAGAACACGCATTGTGAACTCGTCACTGGCGTTTTGTTCCAGCATTAGTGATGTAATAATGGCTGAATTCTTCGCCCATTGACAGGATACAACATACGGGGAATTTAGTTTTCTCATAAGCTAGAAGGAAGACTTTTCGCTCAGTTGTCCATAAGGGGGAATGGCAAAGGTGAAAAAGCTGGTAAAAATTAAAGAATATAAGTTACAACAGTACTAAATTGCAAGAGCACCATAGGTATCAAGTTGCCCATGCATAATGATTGTGAAAATTTTCTTTTCTTTTTAATAAAGTCTTTTTTGACGATTGTCAAAGCTGAGAAGGTGACGTAGATGTCATTGTTTCCGTGTCAGAGAATTCAAACAAGTATTACTTGATCCATGGCGATCATATTACATATATATATATATATATATATATATATATATATATATAAGTTTATTTTAACACGGGTAGCCCATCTTAATTTAGGCTGCCTAATAAAAAAGACAACCCAAATTTAATAGAAAGTTAATAATAATAAAACACCCTTCTAGCCCTCCACCCTTGTCTTTCGTTTGGGTTAGGTTTTGGCTAAAACTGCTTGTAACATCTCAAATTCGGTCTACGCTTGTAAATCGAATCGGTATGTTACAGGCTCCAATTAGGTCGGCTAACTCAAACTCAAACTCAAACTCAATTCGCGCAGATCTAATCTCGGCGTCTTAAGGTGAAGATATTACTCGTCATATATAGATAAATGCACAAAATCCTAGCATGATACTACATGGATGTCATACAAACTAAATTATATACCATCACAATTACGATTAAATTCGATGAAATAAAATGGACAGAATTTCCCCAAAAAGTGCAATTAGGGTCACCCTGTCAAAATATTATATATAAACATATATGCAAATATGTATCTATATATCACGCAACTTCATTCACACAACTGATATATTGTTTACTTACTCTAAAGCTTGGGTCTCAACCCACCACGCTCCTGCTGCGCAATCTATTCATGTTTTACATTCTGTCATCGTATCTTAGCATTCAATCATGTCACGTTATCATATCATTGCATTTAATCATATTTTATCATGTCTTAGCATTGCACAACATTCACAATATATTAGCAGCATAAATAGAATATTAACCACTCTATCGACTGACATGTGTGCAAGCAACAACAGTTCTCCTCCGTCCATGCTGGCCCCTCCAACTTGTGATTATTACCTACATATATTAAAAACAAGTCAGTAACAAGTGTTACTGGTCCGGAAAATAAAATAACTATAACAAGCTGGCTATCAGAGCAAACTCTCATATGAAAGAAAACATCATATACTCCACGTGAACACTCTGAAGGGCACTACTAAGGAGCCACTAGGCTGCAGACCTGGTAGCATCCCAAACTTACTGATCTGTTGCTGTTGATGTAGCTCTCGGCATTTTCTTACTTCATTTTCTGGTCTCAAATCCTAAGCCCTCTCCTTACCTCTATATTTCTCCTGGCCTTCAGCACGAAGGCCGAGTACTCTCAGGCAGTCGCCTTTAGTACCCTTTGAACTACATGTCCGAACATGCGCTATACTAAATAGTAGCCATAAACCTCCACGTTCTCCGGGTATGAGGAACTCAAATGTGGAGTTGTCAAGATCCCTCGGGAATGGAACAGTCCGCTGGCACTAATCCAAAGCCCGCTTTGATTGTCACGACATCCGCTCATGATACGTGCAGTCTGTTTCTCCATCTCTCGTCTCACTGAAAACGTAAAAACTACATATATATATATATATGGCTGGGTAGGGATTTATATAATAGGCCCGAAGGCAACTTGTGGTGGATCTTGTTTTCGAAATCATCCTCGAGGGGTTATTAATCCGGTAATTTGCTCGGCTAAATGGCCCGAGTTAAGTGGGATCCGATAAAGCGCCACTTAACCCGCCCTGCAGGCATTAAATCAAACATACAATAGAAAAAGAGTGAAAACAGACTCGAGTCCTAAACGAACCTGGTAGAAGCTCCAAGCGTGTCATCGCGCCTAGGCGGTGAGCTCCTACTCTGTACCTATACATCAAAACTAAATACTAACGCCCGCTAACTAAATGATGCATCAAACTCGCCATATAATCAACACACAACATGATAATCATCCATCACAATCAACAATTAAATAATCATAATTGTAAGTAATCCTAACTCAGCCTATTCATACCAATTTTATTATGTTTTATTAACTTATGTCGTGATCCATTATCAGGCTCCGACTCGATCTACTTCATTAGATCACTTAACCTTCATTCTCAATTAATTGCATCATGCAATCATCACTTCATTCATAGTCATATATTTATCCAGACAACTAACCAATTCTAGCATGTTATGCTAACAATCATCATCAATTTTAAATAATCAAATCAGAGGTAATTATACCTCACGTCGTTGCCAATCGGCGATGGCTAGGGTTCTGTCGCGCGTCTTGGAGCTCAAATTCGGCGCTCATCGGCGTCCGACGTTCGATCGGGATCAACTGGATAAGCTCCGTGAAAGATCCAGTGAATTCCTGTGAATCCAATTTTTCGGTAGGTTCTGGCAGTTTTCCAACGGCTTCAGTGGTTTTCCAGGACCTTTCTGGCAGTTTTCAGGCGGCAATCGTCGGCGGCGTCTACTAGTTGGATCGGGGTCATATTGGGTACCTTTGGAATCGGCTCGGTGAGCCCGACGCGTCTAGTGCGTTGACATCGAGGGTGTTGAGGCTATAGCTAGATCGCGACGGCGATGGTTGCCGTCTGTGTGATCTGTGACGGAAGCGCAGGCAAAGGTGCGGCTTCCTCTCGTTGCGGCAGCCAGATGGTGGCCAGGCCTGGTCGGGCGGAACGGCGACGCCATGGCGGGGCTAGGCGGCGATGCTTAGTGGCAAGGTGACGATGGTGCCGGCGGTGGCGGCACCAAATAGTGGGGGCAGCTAGGGTTTGGAAGTGGAAAGTGTCAGGGGAGGAGAAGAAATGGTTGGGTGGCAAAACTTGTAAATAGTACTTGACTCGACTACGTCTCGAGTCAAGAATAATAACTAAGTGGTAGAAAATCCTAAAAAAATCCAAAAAAATCGAAAAAAATTCTAGAAAATAAAACAATCACCGAAACATCATAATGATATACTCTATGACTATCAACCCACCCAAACTACCAGTAATGCGTTCTAACGCGGTAAATGGCCTAAAACTAAATCTATGATTCACTATATATAAAAATAAGAAAGTAACTGGCATACTCTCATAGATCTGATAACTCATTCTGTTCTGCTTTGTTCATGGCATTATTGGCATTATCATCATATACTTGGGTACGCATGACCCTCATAGCTCATAGACGCGATTGGCGTCGGCTCAGTACACGTGTTCTGAAACTGACTCGACTCAAAAATAACTGTCGAACCGACTGGTTCTGAATATAAAACCCTAACTCAAATCGTGGGTTTTACACTGCCGTTGGCCACTTTTTTCTTTTAAAGGCGTGGTTAGACTTGGCCACTGTTGCCCAAGTCCGGCGGCAGATTTGGCTACAATTCTTTTTCTTTTTGAAGGTGCAGCCAGATCTAGTTGCCATTGGCCAGGGCCGTAGGTGAAAATCCATAACTTGAGTCAGAGTTTTACATTAGCAAACCAGTCGATTTAGATTTCGGTTACAATTGAGTTAGTTTCACGACAGTGTGCTGAGTCATGCGTTAGGAATGATAAGGATCTAATGTACCCGAGTATATGATAATAACATAAAAAATGATGAGAAATGAGTTATCAAAGTATATGACAATATGTAGTTATTTTTTTTATGTATTTGATCGTAGAATTATGTTTAGGTCGAATAGCGCACTAGGTCGCTTTATAGAGCAGTTTGGGTGGGTTATTAATTATAGAACATATCATTTTGATGTTATAGTGTGTATTATATTTTATGAGATTTTCCCCTATTTTTTGGATTTTTTAGAATTTATTAGGAGTTAGTTATTATTTTTGACTCAAGTCGGAGTTAAGTCAACTTTTATTCATGAAATTGGCACCAAACCCCCTTCACGACCCTTTCTCGTGATTCACCCAACGCTGCTCCCATCCTCACCATCGATGCCCCTCCAGCCGTAGCACTGCCGCAGATTAACGCAGTCGAGCCCTGTCGGAGTGTCGTCGTGTCATTCCCAACCTCCCTTGCCGCCGCTCGACCTCCACGACACACGGGAGCTGAGCCCTAGCACCACCTGTCCTGACATTTATTCACCACCATCTGCGCCACTTTGCCACTGCCATGATGCCGACGCCTCCCTCTCTAACCCCTGACCATTTCCCCCTTACATAGGGCCGCCGTTGACGCTGGCCAAGGGCTAATCGGACAACTGATCGACCCCCGGCCGACTCGACGCCGCTGCTGGTGATCATCACCGTCATTGTCGCCCTCACCACCACTACCATTGGGTTGAGCTCGCCTAGCTAGTGACGACCCATAGCCCCGATTGCCTTGCTGGAAAAGTCGTCGAAAAATTGGTAGTAACTGTTGGAAAATGGCCTAAAAATTGGATTTGCTGAAATTTGCCAAATCTTCCGCCGAATTCATCCACTTGAATCCAATTGAACTTCAGACCCCATCGGGTGCCGAATTTGAGTCTCAGGCACGAGACAAACCCTACCTGTCGCCGATTGCCAACAACTTGAGGTATAATTAACTTCAACTTAATTACCTAAAAGTGATAATTATTAGCACAATATGCTAGGATTGATTGATTGATGTGTTAAATATTTTTATTGTAAATAAAAAAATAAATTGCGTGATTGAATTGTATTAAAATGAATGCTAAGGAATTAATTAAGTAAATTAATTAGGTAATGGTAATTAAATGCAATATAGCCTAGAACATTTGATATGGATTGATATATAATTTGATATGAGTTGTGCCTTAATGTGTGTGTGCTATATGATGTGTGAATACATCTTAAGCAAACATTAGCTTTTAGTTTGATGTGTAGGTACGAAGTAGGAGCTCACCGCCTAGCCGCGTGTACACGATTGGAGCTTCTACTATGTAACGATCCGACCTAAAGTGCAAACTAATGGGCTAAGTCATTTCTTTAAAAGTGGTTAACCATGTTAAAAATCTATAGTTCATTCCCACTTATAAACATGATTTTATCCCAGTAGGTATCAGATGTGGGACTAAGTTAAAGGATATCACAATCCACCCACCTTAGGAAATTTCATCCCCGAAATTCTTACACTCGACTCGTAGCTAGCCTCAGTACACGTCCTTTTCTAGCTCATGATCGGCAACCTTAGCCAACGTCCCTAGTCTAAGCCACCATCTAACATAGAACTAGGTTGCTTTGATATTATTTGTAACGACCTGACCCAAAGTACAAACTAATGGGCTAAGTCATTTCTTTAAAAGTGGTTAACAAAGTTAAAAATTTATAGTTCATCCCACTTATAAACATGATCTTATCCCAGTAGGTATTAGACGTGAGACTAAGTTGAGGGATCTCACATACTAGGTCCGTTTAGGACTCACTTATGGTTTGATTTCTATACTCTATCGTGTTTTGTTTTAACAGGTAAGCGAACATGTTGAGTGGTGGATTTATTATATCTCAGTCCACACGGGCCATCTAGTCGCATGAAATTTCTAGATTAATAACCCTTGAGGATGAGATCTATCAAGTTTGTTTTTGAAAACTCAGATCAAGATCACGACACCTTTAGGCCTATTATATTGCAATCCCTACCTAGGCCTATGTACATGTAATTTTTTTGAGTTTTCGGTGAGATGTGAGACAAGGGAAAATTGATGACTGCATCTTAAGATAGGGTGCGTGTTAGTCAAAGCAGACTCAGGATTTGGCGAGCATCTATTTCATTCTCGAGGGATCCTGATAACTCCACCTTTGAGTTTTTCAAACCCAGAGAAGTGTGGAAGTTTATGAATACTGGTATGCAATGTATGTCTAGACTTGTGGTTTCAAAAGGTACTGAAGGCACATACCTGAACATACTTGGCCTCTAAACTTAAGGCCAGGAGTGATATAGAGAATGTACAGGGCTAAAAGAATAAATATTGATTTTCCCGTGCAAAGGATAATTTAAAGTAGCCAAAGAATGAGATGAGTTAATGTAACGAGCCAACCCAAAGTGCAACGTAATGGGCTAAGTCATTTCTTTAAAATGGGTACCCCAGAAGTTAAAGATCTATACTCCATTCCCACTTATAAACATGATCTTCACCCAATAGGTATTAGATGTGGGACTAAGTTGAGGGATCTCACAATCCACCCACCTTAGGAAATTTCGTCCCCGAAATGCCTATTATTGGCCCGTTGCTAGCCCCAGCCCACGTCCTTTTTGGCCCGTGACCGGCAGCCTAGCCAACGTTTCTAGTCTTGGCCCGTTGCTAACCCCAGCCCACGACCTTTTTTGGCCCGTGACCGGTAGCCTAGCCAACGTCCCTAGCCAACGTCCCTAGTCTATCTCACCATCTAACACGGAACCAGGTCGGGTCTGATACCATTTGTAACGACCCAGCCCAAAGTGCAACGTAATGGGCTAAGTCATTTCTTTAAAATGGGTACCTCGGAAGTTAAAGACCTATACTCCATTCCCACTTATAAACATGATCTTCTCCCAATAGGTATTAGATGTGGGACTAACTTGAGGGATCTCACAATCCACCCACCTTAGGAAATATCGTCCCCGAAATGCCTATTTTTGGCCCGTTGCTAGCCCCAACCCACGACCTTTCTGGCCCGTGACCGGCAGCCTAGCCAACGTTTCTAATCCAACCCACCATCTAACACGGTACCAGGTCGGCTCTGATACCATTTGTAATGACCCAGCCTAAAGTGCAACGTAATGGGCTAAGTCATTTCTTTAAAATGGGTACCCCGGAAGTTAAAGATCTATAGTCCATTCCCACTTATAAACAGGATCTTCTCCTAGTAGGTATTAGATGTGGGACTAAGTTGAGGGATTTCACAGTTAAAAAGGGGACGTTGGCACGTAAGGTCGACAACTCCTAATTAGTGTCATTATAAGAGATTCTAAGAGGAAGAATAAGAATGTTTTCATTCAACGGGAGGGTCAGCTCTTTAGTGTTAGTTTGTTATTAGTTATTTCTAGACTGGTAACGTTCGTTACTGATATTTTTCTATTATCTATGTAGGTGAAAAACTTGAGGATTGAGCACTGTCAGTACTATGAAGGAACGACAATGAAATTGTGCACAAATATCTCTGTCGAATGTAATTGATAATGTTGAATGTGGAATTGTTTTGAATGATGCAATTTAAATGTTATTTTTGTGAATGGATAAAATGTTTTGCATGTGAATGAAAACTATGAAAAGAAATGAATAGGTTGAGTAATGGAGTGTAGACTCGGCTCAAAAAATCAGAAATGAATGGAATTGAAATGTTGAGAAAAATGTCATGTTTTTTACTTTATTTTCTATTATTATATATACGCTGCTTGCTATGACAGGGTGGTCCCTATTGCACTTTTAGGGAGACTCAGTCCGTTTTGTTTTAAAAATAGTTATTTTCTTTAAACTTTTCACTTGTTTGGTTTATTTTATACTTGATTGGATATCATAGCATGCATTTAAAACAATATTAAAACCTAAGCATTTCATTTATGCATTGTATGCTTGCATCACAATCTTGAGACGCCGAGGGTAGATTCGGGTCAGCTTAATGGAATCAAGTAGATTAGTGAACTGTTTAGTTGCCAGTGGTGTTTTTGGGTTGGTTTACAGGTGAACTGAAATTGGGTGCTATAGGTATAGCCCCAGCTAGCTGGACGTAGCCGTCCCCCGACCAGATCTTGCCAGGGGTTAACCAAGTCTAGCCTACAGAGGCAAAATCAATTTTTTAAAAGGAGTGGTCAGATCTAGTAGCCACCGGCTTGATCTGTAGCCGCACGGCTAGATCAAGTTGCAGCTGACCTTTTTGGTAGCCTTGTAGCTGGATTTGGCGGGTGGGCAACCGACATGGCCCCTAGATGTTAGATTTGGCTGGCGCGGCCACCATTGGTGGAGTTAGGGGGTGTGGTAAGGTTTTTTTGTTTTTGTTTTTAAATAATCAGCCTGGGCCCTGCCCATGGCTCACCCAATCATGAGCGCGCACACATACACACACACACACACATATATATATATATTATTTCTATCTTTCCATACATAATTGAATAATGGAAAGGATTCTTCCAGACTCTTAGACCGCTCTGTGAGGCCTGAATCAGCCCAGAATTTAGCCCCCATTTGAATGATGTTAGGGGGTGTTTCGCTTTGCGAGATCTAGAGAGATACTATGAGTCCTCCGTCCTAGATTCCCTCGTTGTGGTCATCTGGTTCACCGATAATACCAAAAACTTTCATGCTGACTTTATCGTTATTGATGTAAGTATTATCTCAGACCACGAAGACCCAGTTGTGCTTCATGTTTCCATTCCCATAATCATGTTGAAGTTGGAAACTCCTTGTGCTCTGCCATTAGAACTTGGAGTCCATAACATGGTGAAGGTAAGGTAACGCTGTGATTCTTGATCAAAAATCCAACCGAACACTTTCCGAGTTATTGGCTAATCTGACCCGGCAACATTTATGAGTCACTCGTTCAATTGTCCCTCATAGACACGGTTGAGATGAACAAACAAGAGAAGAGGATTCAATCAAAATAATTGACAAATTCTTGCGTAAAATCCAATTTCCTCCATAAATAATCTGATCCAAATGGCAGAGAAGTTTCCACATTCTACCTTTTCTTATTGGAGGGGCGACCGTCCGTTAAACTACAAAAAGGATAAACCAATGTGATCATGACATTGTAGGTGATTGTGATGGGAAAGGTGTTACCTCCCTCATAACTAATGGGTGGCATAGCCCGTTGCAGAAGTCCCCCTTTTTTTGATCCATTTTTTTAGGGAGCTGAAAAACATAAGGCCCCCCATCTATACTAGAAAGGTCAAGCTAAAGCGGAAGCAAGACACTACACAAGTTATAGGTGATTGCCTGTGATTTCTTCCTTGGGTAGGCCACCCTTGAGTGATAGAACAAAAGGAAAGAAAGTCGTATAAGGACAAGGATGACATTGTCATCTCTTTTTGTTTGCTTCCAGAGGTGCTTAAGTGGTCCTTATCCGGGTGAAAGGATGGACTGGGGTAGGTAAAGGATTGAAGTAGCTCTCATAGCGCTTGCTTCTATCTATGGCTCCCATTTCTAAAATTTATAACGTAGACGTGGATTCATCTCACTCCCTCGGGTTTGGTGAGGTCCTCCTAAATGTGATAGGATAAGGAGACAGATAGGAGGTTTCTTGATTCGGAAGTGACTTAGGTAATCACTTAGTGGTGGCTTTCTATCTAAGATCTTATTTGTCATTGATTTCCAACGCTTTCCAAAGTAGTTTCTAGCACTTGAATTAAAACAAAAAATTGTGGCCGGTGGTTACTCAAAAAGACTTGGGAGAAGGATAGTGCATATGTCCTTAGTGGGACCACACCTTTTAGACTTTTAGAGAAGCTTATTTCACGACTCTCCTGTCAAGGTATGGTTTTTGTGTGGGTGAATATTGACTAATGGTGCATGCACCTTAGATCTACTTGACATTGGAGTTTTATCCATTACAAGGCACAACGAAGCTGGTTTAAAAAAGAGGATTCTTTTTTTATTTAGATGTTCGAGAGAGAGAATGGCTCTTAACTCTGCTCATTTGCCTTTTAGCTTAGCGAGGGCTTACGCACTTGATTCCGCGCACATGAATTTGAATCTCATAGGTTGCCTCTCTTTTGTTATCCTACCTTCCTACCCAATTTTCTCTCTCTTCCAATGAAAATTGCACTTCTAGAAGTGGTTGTTAGACCCCAAACATTGTGATTGAGTTTCGGATTCATTAGGTTCGGCAATCTTAATTACTTAGGATAAATCGTGCATGAATGATTTTGAAAACCATTATTTATGGTAAAATCACAGTGTTCAAAATGATAGTCAGATGGCTTTGTTTCTCTTTCTTCTCTTTATTTTGGATTGCAATGCACACACTTTGAATATTCACGAAGGTTCGGGACTTTCTCTATTCTTTTATGGAGTAGTGGCTCGTAAGTAGATGATTTGGTGGTTATATATATATATATATATTAAAATTCTATGATGCGCTGCCCACATACGTTGCCTCACAAGGGCGGTTGGATCTAATCCAACGGCCCCGCCAACCCCCCTCCCCCTACACACACACACACACACACACACACACACACCATGACCTTATTTGCCACCGCCTCCACACCGCCCCACCCCCCACCCCCCGCCACCGCCCTTGCTGCGGCCCGTCCAGTCAACAACTGGCCGCCCCCTCCACGCAGCCCTCTGCTTGGTCCACCGGCCCCCGCCACTACGGACCCACCTCCCTCCCACCCCTGCCCCAGCCCGCCGGCCACTGCCGCCCGCCCCATGCCCCCGCCCCCTCCCCCTTCAACTGCCCTCTGCCATCGCCCCCTGCCCCCCTCCACCGACGGCCCCTCCCAAGCCGCCACCCTAGCCACCGTCCGCAGTTGCGACTGGGCTCGACTCGAGTAAAAAAGAAACTAGCCTCGGTCTCGATTCGAGTTAAGTAAATAAAAAATTTACTCGGTCTCGACTCGAGTTAAGTAAATAAAAAATTGACTCAGTTTCGACTCGAGTCAAGTAAAAAAATTGACTTGGTCTCGACTTGTGTCAAGTAAATTAAAAATTAACTCGATCTCGACTCGAGTAAAGTAAACAAAAAATTAACTCAGTCTCGACTTGAGTCAAGTCAATAAAAAATTGACTCGATATCGATTCGTGTCAATTAAATCGATCCCTGCTCGAGTCAATATTTTTAAATCATGTATCCTAACTTGGTAAACAGTTGAAAAATTAATTTTGTGATAAACTATAAATTAAAAAAAATAGCATACTCTTATATATTTTGATAACATTTAAATTATGTTGACGAAGTCGGCAACACATTAGAATCAAAACACATGAGAGCCATCTCATTTAACTTTAAGTATACATGATGAAAAAAGTACAAACTTACAAGTTACAAATTTGTCAAGTTTAATTAAAATCAATAACAATTCATGGAAACAAGTTACAAATCACAAATATTATACAGACCTTCCAGATTCGGAGCTATCATAATTGTTCTGCATCAATGCTTTTAGATTTGCCATCACCGGACCGACGCCCCTGAATAGATGTGAGGACACCACTTTCAAATGGAATATTTTGTTGCCTACATATTTAAAAACAAAATATGGAAATAATCACATAAATTATATATAACAAAGATAAAAACAAGGGTTATAATAGACAACATTACCGATGTGCTACAATTACAGGGCAAGTGCACTTATTATGCCGAACTCCCTATTTATTGCAACCATGGCATAACCTATCTTTGACAATATGGTCCATTGCAAGTTCTATACCACTCTTCTATCTTTTACCACTTCGCTTTGTCTTTGATTGTGCCGATGGATGTACTTGTATTCCATGGTGTACTTATATTCCATGTTGGACTTGTATTTCATGATGTGGATCATCTACCACATCTGCTACCAATTTCTCTATCTCTAAAAGTTTTTGCTTAGAGAGGTCAAATTTCTTAGATAACAAATATGCATTTTTGGCCCATCGATTAAATATATAGTGCAATTCTCCTTAATTAGAGAATAAAGTTTTGTTGCAATTACCATAAAGTTCCACTCCATCACCATCAAAAACAACTTCCTTTGCAATTTCAAGTGTCCATCTCTTCACAATATAGAGTTCAGGAAAAATATCCCCCTCATTCAATCTCAGTACATATAGCAAATGCCTACATAGAATACCTTCACTCTCCAAAACACGTGCTACCAACTCTTTATTATTTGTACAACATGTTACATCATACTATTCAATATTCTCCTCATCTAATTTCTTATGAGATGAGCAACAAATCAAACTGAATTGTAATTCTTCTTAAAACGTAGAAAATATTTTTCTAGTATAAACTTTTGCCATCTTACATTCCAGATTGAATGGAGTGACCAATTTGGAGCTTTTATATGTGTTTTCAAAAGATTCTTTTGCCTCGTTCAATCTCTGTCTGTTGATAGCTCTCTCAAATCTATGTATAAACTCAATAAAACTATTTTTTTTGTTCACATACCTTGAATAAAATGAGTTTTGAGATTTACTTCGTTGCGAAACTCTTCCATCCATGCATTTAAAAAATGTTTCAAACAACCATACAAACGACTCAGTTTTCTCATTGCCCAAAAAAACACATCTAATTGTAATTATTTGCCTGTGATGGTTTACTCCGGTGAATGGTGCAAAAATAAGTGCATATTTATTTGTATCATATGTTGTATCAAAAATCATGACATCTTAGAAATGCTGATATTTTTTCTTGTAATTCCATCCGCCCAAAAATAATGCTTCAATCTACCCTCATCATCTACTTCATAGGAATAAAAAAAAGTCATTCATTTCTTTCATTTCATCGAAATGTT
The DNA here is from genome assembly GCA_033002965.1 of Piper betle. Classification (NCBI taxonomy): domain Eukaryota; kingdom Viridiplantae; phylum Streptophyta; class Magnoliopsida; order Piperales; family Piperaceae; genus Piper; species Piper betle. Next base: position 19,519 of record JAURVB010010900.1, read on the forward strand.
TCAACAATAATTGGGTATCTATTTCATTTATCTCTTTTTTACTTTTTGTTTGGGCATTTCTAATATCTTTCTTTGTACAACCAATATTTTCAGCCTCACCTGCTTCAATTTCTAGCATAGACATTAGTTGAGAAGTTCTTATGTTAGCCAAATGTATCAATCAAATTTCAGTACAAACTTGTAACATGCCTATGTGACTTGAGAAATTGAATTTTTGATGGTATCAAGAGTCCATAACTATGTCCTTCTTCAAATTGCATGACCTTCCATGTACCCTCTCTATTTTTAGTTATCCTAATGTGTGCATGACAATCTTCTCTAATTATAGGATGACTTCTCTTTTTTCCTTTGTGGGGTAATTCTTTTTGCACCTCATCTTCTTTTATATGTCCTTTGTTAGAACACACAAACACTTGTGACCATAACTCTTTTATTCTCTTATAATAATTTGTACTATGTTTATGTAACCCAAATCCGATCATTTTTGAGTAACTATCATAGAAGTTGAGTGCATCGTCTAAACAATTAAATTCCATTCCAACCTTTGGTTTAAACTCATCTTCTACACTAGGATAGAGTGTTGTAATATGTTGACCTAATTTTTCTTCCTCATATCCGTTATCTTGAAGATTGCCCATTCTTAAAACATACAAAATTTATAAAAACTAAGATTATTTTCAACTTAAATAGTTGCAATAAACACAATTTAATTTAGTCAAAGTTCTTTTAAAGGTTTAACTCTTACCTAAATGCTCATCTTCGACTGGATTTGTTCTAGGCTAAGAGATGCAAATCTAGCATCGTCGACTACACTCACGAATATTTTTGACCTAAAAATATATTTTTTTACACCGACAGTGACATAAGTATAAAAAAATCAAGACAACCATTATGTCCTAAAAAATTTTAAATTGTTTTAAAATTCACTATTTAATTTAAGTATAAAGCCCATTAAAAAAATTAAATTGAAAAAAATTAAACATAAGTATAAACCAGGGGAGGCAGGTGCGGCCCACGGCAGGAGGGGAGGCCGATCGGAGGGACGGGGGGCAATGGTAGGGGGCGCCAGGCCGAGGGAGAGGGTGGCGTGTGGGGGGTGGTGGTGGGGTGGCAGGGGGCATCTAGGGGGTAGGGGGTGACGGGTTGCCGAGGGTTGGCGGCCAATGGTCGGCGTCTGGGGGCGGCAGGCGGCGCCAAGGGGGTGGGGGGGGGGAGGTGATGGTAGGCCGGGGGTTGGCGGTAGGGGGCGGCGGGTGGGGGGTGGCGTGGAGGCGGGGATTGCTAGGGTTGGGGCTAAGAGCGTGGAGGGCATGGTCCGGTGGAGGAGGGGCCCTGGCTTTTTATACCCGGCGGGATGGCGTGAGGGCATGAAGGAGGGGGCAAGAGACATGGGAGGTTGGGAGGTAGGAGGGCGGGTAGGTCGGGAGGCGAGAGACACTAAGGGGGGGTTTGGCAAGGCCGTTGGATCAGATCCAACGGCCCTTGTAATGTAGCATATGATGTGCTGCCAATGTGGGCAGCACATCGTAGCACACGCGCGCGCACACACACACACACACTATATATATATATATATATATATATAAGTTATTCCGTGCCAGGCACAAAAAATTTTTTTGCACCCTGTGCGTCTAGGCTGTCCAATTACAAGGACGACCTAAATTTGCCTCTTTTAAACTGTGATCTCGGCTGCCTTATAATCAAATGACTTAGATCAATTCTTTTTAAATTTGGGTTGTCCTTGTAATCTGACGGCCCCAACATTAGGGGCACAAAATTTTTTTGCACCCAAGCGTAAAGTAACTTTCCTAATATATATATATAAAGGGCCGCTTCCCTGCGCCGGAGGCAGGGAAGCTTATCTGCGCCACCTTTTATTCTGGGCCGTCCGATTACAAGGATGGCCCAGATTTATTAGTTTTTTTTTAACAAAATTTTTAATTTGATCTGGACCGTCCGATTAGAAGGACGGTCCAGATTATATGGAGGGGCGGAGGCGGAGCGCCGCCGCCCTGGCCGGGGAGGGTGACCGACCCTTTGCCTCAATCCGGCCTACCCCGGCGCCCACCACGGCCCCCACCACGGCCAGATCTGGCCGTCGCTAGATGCGGGCGGGCTGCGGCCGGTTGTGGGCGGTCAGCCGCGGCCAAATCCGGCCGCGACGGGCTGGACCTGGCCGTCCCCCGGCCAGATTTGGTCGGGGGACGACCAGGTCCAACCTGTTGCGGCCAGATCTGGCCGACGGCGGCCTCGACAAGAAAAAATAAACTTTGTGTTGCAGGTGGGCGTCCACGACTGGGTGGCACCGTCCACGGCGGGGGAGTGAAGAGGAGGGAGGGCGGCAGTGTCCGCGACGGGGCAGTGGCCGCGACGGGGCGGCTGCAGGGGGAGGCGGCCCCGACGAGGAAAAAAAACCTTTTTGCCGCTGACGAGCGTCTGCGGCTGGGCGGCGGCGTTTGCGACGGGGGGCGAGGAGGAGGGAGGGGGAGGAAGCGAGGAGGGGGAGGGAGGCGGCATCAGCGGCGGGGTGGTGGCCGCGATAGGGCGGCGGCAGGGGGCGACGCGACAGTGGGGCGGCAGTGCGTATTAAAAAAGTTTTTTAATAAGAAATCTGGGCCGTCGTTATAATGGGACGGCCTAGAAGAGCTTGGAGCAGAAAATTTTTCTGCCCCTGCTCTTCTTCACTTTACCTATATATATATATATATATATATATATATATATAAAAGTTTAGATTATACTGCTCCACGTACAATATGCACACACAAGACAGTGTAGACGCATTTGGTAGCAGGATGTAAATTGTAAACCGGCTCATGGACTTACTCATACAACTACACACCCACATCAATTATTGAAACTACAGATCGATGGGGTAAAAGTAAAAACCTCGTAGAGTATCTCTGCTTACAATCTTTACCTCCCGGCTCCCACCTCCCACCTCCCACCTCCCACCTCCCACCTCCCACCTCCCACCTCCCACCTCCCACCTCGCCTGCATAAGTACATGCAGGGCCGCAGCAGAGCTTCCCACTTCCCACTTCTTGCTTCGCATCTGTCATTTGCAGAACCTAACAAGAGAGAGGTAAAGAGATATGGCGAGGTCTGAAGTAGTAATAAATACCTCACCTTTCAACATCTCCGAATCCTCTTACCCACGCGTTGCCCCCAAATCGACCGCCAGAGAGATCTCCTTCTCCTCCTACCTGCACCCGCACCACTCCGAGACCTCATTCGAGCCTCCACCTTCGCGGCTCACCCAACGCGTTATCATCACCGCAGACGACGCCGAACTCAGCATTTTCGATGCAGAGAAGTACTTCAACGAGACCGCCGAACAGAAGACACCGGCTAGCCAGCTGCCGAGCATGGAGAGGATTGGAGGTAAGAGCGACTTCGGGAGGCCCTCCTCTGTCTCCTCCGTTGGTGGTGGGAGGAACCACAAGGCTGGGCCGTTCCATGCCACCCCCACTGCTTCTTCTGAGGCTAGCTGGAACAGCCAGTCAGATCTCCTCTCCAACCCTCCCGGGTCCATGGCAATCTCCATGCAGCACATCCATTTGAGCAAAGTTAAGAAGTGTCCCAATTCCCTCGTCGGTGGTTTTTTCGCCTGAAATGTCTCTGCTCCGGCAACAAATCCGTTGATGTGGAAGAGAAGTCCTACTCCCGCCAAAACGGCCATACCACGAACTACTCTGATTCCAACTGCACTTCAAATAACCACCACAGGAAACAGAACATGAGAGGAGCAAACCTGGAAGAACCGGCGAAGAGGCCAATGGTGAGGACATCAGCCGAAGAATGGACGAAAGAAGAGTCCCTCACCCGCGGCCACCGCGCGCTTTCGACGGAGATTGGCCGCCGAGCGGACACCGCCAGACCCTTCTCAGACGGCGGCGAATTCGCTTTCCCAGTCCTGAGCCACCAGATGCCGACGGGCAACGCTCCCGATGATCCCCCGCGAGAGTCGCTGGAGGTTTTCCGCTCGTCGCTACTCCTCGAGGCCGAGGAGGCAATGATACCGGGGAGAAAGGCAACGGCGGCCCCGCTGCCCCCCGGCGACGTCGGGCGGAGGAGCTTCACCTTCGCAACCAGCCCGAGGCAGCGGGGGAGGACGACGTGGCGTCGGATTCCAGTTCCGACCGGTTCGAGATCGAGAGCTTCTCCCCCAGTACCGGAGGCGGCGGAGCTTCAGCGGTGGCGATGTACCACCGGAGGGACTCTCTGGACGAGCTCGTCCGGTCGGGCGCAGGGAAGGTGCCGTACGGGTACAACCTGGACGACACGTCCATGACGATCACGTCGTTGGGGGCGGAGGCGTACGAGCCGAGCGAGGTGAGCGTGGAGTGGAGCGTGGTGACGGCGGAGGGCTTCGATCGGGGCAGCGTTGCCAACTTCTCGGCTTCGGCGTCGGAGTATGGGGAGACGAGGTTGGCGGATTTGCCGGAGGTGGGGAAAGAGCGGCGACGACGTTGGGCGCTGGTGTGGGCGGGGGCAGGAAGAAGAAGGGATGGTTTTTGAGTTGCAAGTGCGAGAAGGCCGCTAGTGTTGGGCCGCAGGCGGTGAAACAACCAGGGACAGGCCCAGTGGGCCATTCTACTCTTTCGACCAATGTCCATCATCATCATCATCGATAACACTACGAAGAAGTTGATGATGATGACGATGATGCTTACATGAATAGGAATCGAAATGGGAATGGGAATCAGAATTGGTCTAAATTTGTCATGAATCGGTTCAGTTGAATCGGTCTAAATCGGTCATATACAAAAATTTACCAACTCATAACAGAAATACCTGAAATATATAATTATATAATTTTTTAACATAAATATACAAATTTAAGTATTTATACAACAATAATTTGTACATCACGATTTGCACATAGCACATACCCGCACATCATAATTTACCGCACGCACAAAATTTCAATTTGGACATCACAATTCAGACGTCATATTAATCAATTAGAACATCATAGATAACAATTTTCACATCACAATATTCAATTTCAATAAAAAAAATCTAAATTTATCCAAATTTTCGGTCGGAAGCGCGGTAGAGGGCGGAGCTGAGGTCGGACGACGGCGGTGGCGTGGTCAGACAGAGATGAAGTCGGATGACGGTGGCATGGTCGGAAGGTCGGGCGGAGCGTTAGACGGCGGAATCGTAGCGAAGGGCGGAACTGAGTTCGGAATCGGGCGGAGCGTCGGACGGCGGTGGTGTGGTCGGAAGGTCGGGCGAAGCGTCAGACGGCGGAATCGAGGCAGAGGGCGAAACTGAGTTTGGAATCGGGCGGAGTGTCGGACGGCGGAAGCGCGGCGGAGGGCGGAGCTGAGGTGGGAATTGGGCGGGCAGTGGCGTGGTCGGACGGCGGAAGCGCGGCGGAGGGTGGCGGAGCGAACGCGATGGCAGAAGCAAGGAGAGGGGTTTGATTTTAGGTTTTTAAAATCCAAATTACTATTTTACCCATACTTAAATAATTTAATAAAAATCATACCTAGGGTATTTTGGTAATTTCCTAAAAAACGATTCCGATTCCGAGTTAAATCGGTCGGAATCGGCCGAAATCAGGCGATTCAGGGACCAATTCGGCCCCGAAATCGGATCAGTGCTGGCCAATTCCGCACCGAATTAGCCGATTCGTGGAACCCGGCGGCGATGGAGATACTAGTGTTATTCATGTTAATAATAACAACGTTAACGAGAAGAAGAAGAAGAAGATGCCGATGGAGGTGGGGCGGGAGGCACCGTGCATGGGGGTGGCCCACGTGAACGCGAAGCCCCACCTCTCTCGCTCCAACTCTGCCCGCCTCGGTGCTCGCCCCTTCATCCCTCGCTGATGCCCTTCCCTGGCCCCGGTATAATAACGATGTAAACCTCCCGCCTTTGTGCTCCTCATTCCTGTCCCCCTTTTTTTAATATTATGAATTAGATCGCGTTGCAACCTTGTTTTTTCAGTGTGCTGTGCACAGGAAGTAATGTGATGGAGCATCCTTTTAGCTCCATGCATAACGAGTCGTTAGAGCTATTGGCAGCATGTACATTTCATTTTTTTTGAAAGCCGTGTACATTGCATTGCCGCTAGAAGACTTAAGAGTTGGTTTAAGGCACGGTAATTAATGCTGTTTGAAAATGATATTAGGCACTTCAGAAAGGAAAGTATAATCAATGCTAATACACTTGGTTATCTCAAGTACCAGTAATATATCGTTGCTGAACCGGGAATTATATCCTTAGCGCAGCCTCTGCAGCTCTGCTAATCTAGCACTCACCAGCAATTGAGCTTCCCTTATGGTATCAAAATACCAGCTCTATCAATTTCTCCTACCACTCTCTAGCAACTGAGCTTTCCTCAACAGTAGCAAAATACCAGCTCAATCAAATTTCCCAACTTGGTGACTTCTTACCGATTAATCTACAATCCTAGCATTTGCCCTTCAGTAATAGAAAAATCCATAAATGTCCATCGTTCTTTCGTTTTCCAGGAAATTAGTTCCTTCCTAGCAAGTATACTTACTTGTTTTTGCAGCAGATGAAACCAGAAAACTAATTACCAATAATCTTTACACGAACAACTTCCATCAACAAACCGATGAAACCTAACCCGATCTCTCACAACAATCTCCCTTTCATATAATTTACTAATGATTTTTGTGACTTCATGACAGTCGCCACAAACTCTAAGGTTCTTCACCACTCTAATGATCACAGGAGCCCTTGTCTTCAGCAAACCATAGGCAATAGCCAATCTTTCGCTGTGCTCGCAGAGAGCACTCTCTTTCTCATCCTCACCCACATCATGCAAGACAACTGACGTCAAAGGCTCATGACCGGCTTGGTGAACACGCTTGCTGATGTCCTTCAATATTTCCCTTATCTCTTTCGTTTCAGCATGGGACTCATCCCCCATACAAAACTCATGAACAAAGCCATTCACTTCAATGCAACTGCATCCTGGGACTGCTTTGACTCCAAAATCTTTCATTTTTTCCTTAAAAAGCTTACTTTATCCCACTGGGAATTTGAGGCGTACAAATTCGAAAGCAGAACATAATTCTCAACATTAAATGGCTCTAGCCGAAACAATCTTTTGGCAACGAACTCCCCTATATCCAAGATTTTCTTTTTCTTGCACCCCACAAGTAGGGTACGCCAAACGATGGCGTTTGGTTCAATTGGCATGGTTTCAACAAATGCAAATGCTTCCTCCGCGAAGCCAGCACGGCAAAGTAGATCAACCATACAACCGTAATGTTCCATCGATGGTTCAATTCCGAAGTCGTGCATTGTCGACCAAACTCTGCGTCCTTCGGATACCAGGCCACCATGGGTGCAAGCGGCTAAGACGCCAATAAATGTCACCCGATTAGGCTCTATCTGTAAGTAAGTTGATAAGTAAGCAAATGAATAAATAAATAAACCGGTTTCGTAGAATCAATAACCATGAAACCATTGAAGGCCATAAGATTTTGTGGGGTAGCAGAGGCGAGATCAAAGCACCTTCGCTTCTAGCATCTGTTGAAACAGGAGCAGTGCATCTCCGACGTGCCCATGGACAGCAAAACCGACGATCATGGAGCTCCACGCCTGCGCATCACGCACAGGCATTACGTCGAAAATTCGCTTAGCACGTTCAACACAGCCGCACTTGGAGTACATATCGACAAGCGCAGTGGCGAGCTCAAGGTCAAGGGGAATGCCAACCCTGTCAATGAAAGCATGGACCCATCTCCCCAGCTCCAACGCCCCTGCTTTAGCACAAGCCGAAATCACACTCGCCATGGTGACCGCGTCGGGAGGAACCCGCGCCTCCTGCATGCCTCTGAACAGAACCAGGGCCTCGTTCACCATACCCACCTGCGCGTAGCCGCTGATCATGGCAGTCCACGCAACCCGGTTCTTGTCCGCTGGGATTTCGTTGAACACCCTTCTCGCAAGGGTAAGCTCTTCGCATTTGGCGTAGAAATTCAGCAGGGCTGTCTGGACGAAGGCGCTGCCGTCGAGGCCATGCTTGAAAGCGTGGCCATGAATCTGGGCGCCCTCGTGGAAGGCCGCCTCGAGCGCGCAAGCTCTGAGCGCGAACGCGAGGGTGAAGGTGTTGGGGCGAAGGCGCCCGGCCCGGAGCAGGGTGCGGTAGAGTCGGAATGGCTCTTTTGGGGGGTCGGGTTGGCGGGAGGTGGCCCTGATCATGGTGTTAAAGGCGAAGAGGTTGGGGTCGGGAATGCGGTGGAACAGGTGGCGGGCATAGGCGAGGCGGTTGAAGGAGGTGTAGGATGCGAGGATTTTGGCGAATGCGAAGGAGCGAGTGGAGGAGGGCCAATTGGAGGTGACGAGGCGGGCGTGGATGGGGCGGAGGTCGGTGCATCTTGTGATGACCCGCCACCCCAATCGCCCTCCTTCCTCTTCTTCCAGCGCGCGTTATATAAGTCTTTCCCCCTTCACCCCCGGCCCCTCCGGCGACCCTCTGCTTGGCCAGGAGAGGCCGTTCTCTCCTTGCCGTGCCGTCGGGACCACCATCTCCCTTCTCCCTCCTCCCCCTTGCTGTTCGGCAGGCGGCAATAGCGGGTTGCCGCCGGCTGTGTGACGTCGCCGGGCGGCAACCGCCGTCCCTCGCCGCCTTCACGCACGCGCAGGGTCTAGTTTAACCTTCACCGACCTTGTCGAACCCTAAGACCAGTATGACTTTTTCTCGATTTTTTTTCTTGTTTGATTTTACCAACAAAGGGTGCCAATTACGTACGATGGACGTGGGTTTGACCGACGTCAGATGCAGCACTGAGTTGCGATCAAAGGTACCTCTCTCCCTAGTAATGATCAGGCTTGCATGAAAACATGATTTAGTTTGGATGAAATTTGAGTTCATATTATTGCAATAAGAGTTAATAATATATTATTTAATGTAATTGAATATATAAGTGGCAAGACTTGCCCAGTCTTTTATTCTTTCCTTTTATTTCGTTTAATGGTTAAAAAAGTTATATAAATACTTTATTTGATGAATGCCATAACAACTTCTAATTAAAACTCTTTTGTGGTATCGTAGCATCACCGACCATGGCGACGTAAGGTTATGAGGAGATCATCGGAAGTCGGCACCACTAGATTCCGCTAGTGAACTTTTTCCGTAGTTGCTCAGTTTTACCAGGTTATCGTCAGAGGCAGACTTAATGGTATAACTTTATCAAAATCATCTTTGTTTTGTATTTGGCGGTTGTTGTTCCAGTGCGATTCTTCTTGTTTTTCGATCTAGGAGTCTGATCTAAGTTTTTGTGCGTTAATCTTTAAAATTTTCATTTAGATTGTTGTGATTTGAAATTTTGTTTCTGAGAAATGGGTGATTTTTTAAGTTCTGAGATTCCACAAAATGCAGTTATGGTCGACCAGGTTAATGGGGAAGTAGAATTGCAAGGTTGGATGATGTGTGAATACGTTCAATTTCATTGCCATAAAGCTAGACTCTACGAACTATTTGGTGCGGGAAACTCAATCAGTGAACCTTATAGAATTTGTGGGTTTTATTGGATTTCTTGAAGGTTATGTTAAAGAACCTCCTAAAACTGCGGTTGTCACATAAGACAACAAATTGTAAAAAATGTGTAGTGTTTGGCATGGAAGAAGTTTAACAAGTTATTAAAAGGAGTTTAGAGTGAATCTTATTGGAGCTGTTGCGAATGTTAATTAGAGTGCTTTGAAAATAGTTTTGCTACATTTACTGATACGCGGGAGTTTGCATGCACCTCAAGATCAGTTACAGTTGATACAGAAAGATCAATTCAATTCAATGCACAAATGTCTCTCATGCTATAAGTCAATCTGTGATGAGTTACTTTCTATTGGTCGTCCTTTGTATGAACGAAGAAAATCGTTTTGAATGCTAAGAGGGCTTGGTGATGATTATACGATGTTTACTATACCAATGTTGAGGCCACTATTACCTGTTTATTCTAAATTGCTGGAGGTTATCGCAGCCTTTTAAACTAAGAATACTTAGCCACTCTCTACAAGTTAAGAAGACTCCATCAGCTGCTTATGTTGCGAACAAACAAGCTAAGAGCAAGAGTCTTATGATTGATAAAAATGCACTTCTCGAAATGTCTCCTCAAAAGAGTGAATTTCAACCTGCTGTTCATAATTCCAACTCGAATGCTGCTCCTATTGACTTTGATCGCCCAACAAATACATCTTTAGCAGGGCAAAATAGTTTACAACGAAGACTTAATATTGCGAGATACCAAAGTTACTCAAATGTTCAATATGCAAAAAGACTAGCCATACTTCTCATAGGTGCTGGAAGAGATTTGATAAAAATTTTAATCGTTCTACATCATCTAATCAATCACAGAAAGCTCAGAACATTAATCAGGTCCGACAAGTACTATCTGCACTACAGCTTACAGATATTGACGTGACCTAGTGGTTGCCAAATTCTGCAGCATCTTCACACATGACTCGTAATAAATCTAATTTCGCATCTCTCTCATACTATACTGGATCAGATGTTAATGTGGGTAATGGTCTCTTCCTGTTACACACGTTGGATATATTATTCTGGCAACAATATCAGGTTCTATTGTGCTTAAGTAAAGTTGTATATGTTCTCGAACTAATATAAAATTTACTCTCCATAAGTCAATTTATTTTAGATCAAGACTGTGTGTTTCACTTTAATTTACTTGGTTTCAATGAAACTGAAATAACAAGAGGAGTATTAGTTGCTGCAGGAAGCAAATATGGAAACCTATACTTTATATGTAATAAAGCTTACTGCCTTGACAAAAAGATGTCGATTCTTACACTTGGTATTACAGACTTGAGTGTTGTTTTTCATAAGTTCTACACCCTCTAAAGTCAAAAGGAGTTTTTTTTCAAAGCAAGGCTTGGAATATATTACATTAAGGAACAAAGTTTACAAAAAAGATCCTCAATGGAGAATCTTCCTGGGAGTTGTCTGACCAGCAAGGTGACAGTTGAAGTGTTGTAACCGTGGATGCACGAATCGGCCGATTTCGTGCTGAATCGATCGATTTAAATCGGATCGGCGTCGCGCCGATCCGATTTCGAGGCCGACTCGGTCGGCCCCGAATCGAGTCATGAATCGGCGATTTTCAGCCGATTCCAACCGATTTAACTCGGAATCGGAATCGGCCGATTTAAATCAGAATCGGTTTTTACAAAATTACCAAAATACCCTAGGTATGATTTTATTAAATTATTTAAGCATGGGTAAAATGGTAATTTGGATTTTAAAAACCTAAAATCAAACCCCTCTCCCCCGATTCCGCCGCCGCGTTCGCTCCGCCGCCCTCCGCCTCGCTTCCGCTGTCCGACCTCAGCTCCGTCCGACCACGCCACCGCCGCCCGATTCCGACCTCAGCTCCGCCCTCCGCCGCGATTCCGCTGCCGACGCTGCGCCCGATTCCGAACTCAGCTTCCGCCGTCCGACGCTTCCGCCGCGCTTCCGCGATTCCGCCGCGATTCCGCCGTCCGACGCTACGCCCGACCTTCTGACCACCCCACCGCCGTCCGACGCTGCGCCCGATTCCGAACTCAGCTTCCGCCGTCCGACGCTTCCGCCGCGATTCGTCGCGATTCCGTTGTCCGACGCTCCGCCCGACCTTCCGACCACGCCACCGCCGTCCGACCTCAGCTCCGTCCGGCCACGCCACCGCCGCCCGATTCCGACCTCTAGCTCCGCCCTCCGCCGCGCCTCCGACCAAAAATTTGGGTAAATTTAGATTTTTTATTGAAATTGAATATTGTGATGTGCAAATTGTTATCTATGATGTTCTAATTGATTAATATGAAGTGCAAATTGTGATGTCCAAATTGAAATTTTGTGCGTGCGGTAAATTGTGATGTGTGAGTATGTGCTATGTGCAAATCGTGATGTGCAAATTTGTGTATTTATGTTGAGAAATTATATAATTATGTATTTCAGGTATTTTTGTACTGAGTTGGCAAATTTTTGTATATGACCAATTTAGACCGATTCAACTGAACCGATTCCTGGCCGATTCAGACCGATTCCGATTCTGATTCCGATTCCCTGGAAAACCGATTTCGATTCCGATTCTGATTCATGCAACCATGGTTGTAACTGCTTAGCTTCCAGTCTGGAACGGAAAAGGAGAGGCTGCTCGACCAAGAGGCGTGGAGCATCTTGCTTCCCGTTTCTCGCACTCCTTGCTGCGCGGCTTCTACATCTATAGCCTGATGGGCCCACACGGCACCAACAAACAGACAGGACGACCAAGTTGGGCATGGTGCACAAGCCCTATCAGCTCAGAACGAGACTCCATCTGCTAATACTTGGTGCGCACACCTAAGAGAGCAAACCAAATAGCTGAACTAACAGAACAATACAGAAAAGGATGAAGATCAGTTTCATTAGGGTAATCACAAAAAATGACTAAATCAACTAGTTTACCATTTACCTTGTTGAATTCAAGATGTTCTAACCCTTTTGAAAAGGTTCATGTGACTTGTGAGGTCCATCTCCTAGTTTGTCTTTAAACAAATACAAATATTGTGTGTCTATTGTTGATGATTGCACACGTTTTATATGGTTCTATCCTCATCATACAAAATCTGTTTTCGTTTTATATCTTTGCGTTATTTGAAAAAAATGATTGATAGGCAATTTTAAGTTCAGATAAAAGTATTCCATATAGATGGAAGTGAAGAGTTTGTTTCTAACAGGTTTAAAAGTCACTTGGCTGAGCAAGGAATTATGTCACAATTATCATGTCCCTATACCCTGCAATAGGCTGGGCTAGTGGAAAGAAGACAGATTTGTAGTTGAGATGAATCTCATTCAATTATTTCACAATAAAGTTTCTCTACAATTTTGGGTAAATTTTTTTGTAATAACCCACCCAGTTTAAAGAGTAAATTAATAGACCTAAGTCATTTATTAAAAAATAGTTAACCAAAATTGAAGATCTAAAATCTAATTCTACTAATAAACTGGATCTCACCCTAGTAATTTAGGGGTCTTACAATCCATCTACTTAGGAATTTCTATCCTCCGACCCATTATGCAATACGGATTAGGTTATCTCTAATACCATCTATGACGACCTGGCCCAAGTGCAACACGATGGGCATAAATCATCCCTTTAAAACTTAGTTAACCAAGTTGAGAATCAATATGCATGGACTCTTTAATATACTGGATCTTACCCCAGGGAAAGTGGATTTGAGACTAAGCTATGGATTAATATTATTCACCAACTTTAAGAAATTTCATCCTTAAAGATGAAATTTTTACATTTGGCTCGTTGTTAACTATCTAGTCCACATCATATTTGGCCCATGACTAGTAGCCTAGCTAACATCTCTAATCTTACCCACCATACAATAAGGTCTTAGATTGGATCTGATACCAATTGCGGAGACTACGTTTAAAATGAAAATTAATGAGCGTAAGTCATCTTTTCATAAGTGGTTAATTGAAGTTGGAAATTTATAATTCATTTTCACTTATAACCAAACTTTACCTCTATAGGTATTGGATATGAGACTAACTTTTAAGGGTCTTAAATTTTTATATAGTTGTGCATCTTCTAAATAAACTTCCAACAAGTAGTATACCTAGGAATGCATCTCCCCATTTTGAATTATTTCACAAAAAGCCAGACTACAATAGTTTTCGTGTATTTGTGTAATGCCCCAATTTTGGTTGGCCTAAGGACCGAATCAGAAATATTATGATAGGGTCGAGTCATATCTAAATCTGATAATTTATAAGACTCGATCAATAAAACTGATCGAAATAACCACTTGGCGTCTTGAGAATAGAAGACATTACTAAATATGCATAAAAAAACATCAATATAAATAAAAGTACAAAAGAAAATGACGAAGCTGAGCTCAAGTGTGAGTGACATTTATCTATCTTTCTACCAAAGCTTACTCAGGAACACAAGACTTATATAATATGAAAAGCATCAGTAACGAATGTCATTGGTCTAAAAAATACCTAAAGATCAAACTTGCAAATAAGGGCTAACTCTCATGTAAAAGATATCAATTATATAACTTCAACTAAACACTCTGAGGGCAACTACTGAGAAGCCATCAAGCTGTAGACCCGATATCGTCCTGAACTGAACTTGTGTTATGCCACTCTCGGTAATAACTGGTCCTACTATCGGGAAATAACGAATATCCTAAACCCTCTCTAACCTCTATATAACACCTATCCAAGAGAACAATAGCTAAGTACTCTCAGGCAGTCCACCTTTAGTACCCTTTGATATTACATGTCGAGGCATATGTTGTACAAAGCAATACTCGTATACTCCACGCCTCTTCGGGTATGAGAAAGCTTAAGATAAGAGTTGTTAGGATCCCTCGGGAATGGAACATCCCTCTCACTTATCTAAAGCTCGCTACGACCTGCGTATTCGCCTAGTCACGATATACGCAAGGTCAATTTTACAAACTCTTGATTCACTAAAAAGTAAATATGTCATTAATAATAATAAATAATCCTATAAATATGCATCATAATTGATAAACATACAAATAACAAAAAATGAATAATAATAAATAAATAAATAAATAAATAAAATAAATAATAAATAAAGAAAATTATTCATAATATCTAAACATGTTAAATAATGTGAATATATATCTAAACTAATGTAGGGAGTCTCAAATTACCGAAACAGCAAAACTGAGTTAACCCTGGTGAGTCAGACCTAGTCGATTCAGTCGACTCGAGCTATTGAGACTCCCTACATTAGTTTTGCTGGTGGACATGGACATGGACACACGGGTGCGGGTTGGGCCAATGTGGACTTTGGCAAAATGACCGACAGGGCAGGTGGTGCTTATCACCGAAAAACATCGATGGCAAATGCGGCAGTGCCAGTGTCGATGGTGGATCCTAGTTGATATCCAGCAGTGAGGTGATCATGATCGGATAGGTTCGGTGGCTGGAGGAGGGTTAGAAACTCCCGGACGAAGAGTCAAAATGGCAAAGGATTTAGGGTGCAAATCCGAAATAATGGGAAAGGAAAGCTAAGTTTTTTTAAAAATTTTTTTGATTGGTCTAGCTCTTGCCACATGCAAAATCTGAATGGTCGACGGCTCGTGTGCCTAGTGGGATCCATCTAGGGTATATGCAGCACACACACACACACACACACACATATATACACGAAAAGCTCGGATCAAATTTGTCAAAAGTCAAAACTGGCTCAAGGCCTAAAAGTAATTATGGATGGTAATCGAGGCAAGAAAGCTAAATGGGCCTCGAAACCCTAAACTCAATCAGATAAAAATTTTTGACTCAAATCAAACTAGGCCCACAGGGGCAATTCTGCAGTCCGAAATCCCTATGATGCATGCAAATGAGATTCCCTGAAAAAAACCCAAATAAATACTAAATGTTACAATGACCTAGATCTAGCCCTAAAACCCTCGGTAACACAATGTATTATAGATAAGAGTTGACAATGTATTATTTATTGTAATTGAGTGCGTGGGTGTGAATGTAACACCCCGATTAAGTTCAAACCCAAACTAAATCAAAGTATTAAATCTTGAGACACTAATTCATAAACTCTTAAAATGGATGACTGACTCAACCAGGACCCTAACCACTGAAGTTGTTAGAAGATGGAAACTTGAGTGTGGACTTCTAAATGCGCATACGAAGATATGATAACTAACAAATGCATGCAACAGACTTCTAGCACTGGGCTTATTCAAACCTGGGCTCATTCAAATGAGGCATTGTGCATGCATCAAAGTTATAAAGGAGACTATAATTTCTAGGAGAAATACAATAGAATCTCCCCTGGAACTAGGACGATTGGAAAATTTTTCCCCACAACAACCTACTAATATGGCGAGTAACACATAAATAAACATAACGGGGCAAAAGGGTGCATGGTCATTACCCTATGCACCATAGCCACCTGGTAGTTAGATGTGAGATACTATAATCATATAAGTCACCAACTTAGCCCTGATTACCCGGAAATGGAGAACAACACATAACCATTCATTCACACGTTGCAATACATTTTAAGTTTTATGACATTCAATAAGTGATGAAGCTATGGCTATCTAGCTACCACCTCTCAATTGGTCTTCCATTGGCTCTTCTCCTACAAAAGAAAATAACCAGAAGCTTTGATGTGGAAATTATAGCGCAACTACACGTGCCGCATCAAGTAATGAAAATGATATAAAAGTAATGTCCCACAAGAATTATTAATAGAAATTTTCAGTTACCAAAACTACTTTACTTAATTATACTTAAATAGAAATGACTTCAAAGAGTGATTAAATTATGGATTAAGGCTAAACTAATCTAAAATGTAATATTTAAATCAAATATTAACTTCAAGATGACAAACCTAGGATTTTTAATTTCACATAGTGTTCTATATGATTAAAGTTATAATTTCTACCTATGAATTGTATATTTGGATCATTAACCACGAGAATTAATTATTTATGACATCTCTCGATTCACCATAAACTTATCATTCGCACCCAACTCCTATATCTCTATGAAATTGTGTATGCAAAATGATACTTTAAGTTTTGCCCTTAACAGTTACGCAAGACATATGAGTATATCTTTATCTCACATGTGAATCACTTAAAACAGATGAACAAATGTTATTTTGTTCAATAAAAAATTTAATCTTTCTATCTCTATACAAGATCAAATCTATAGGTCTAACAATAAATGGTCAGTCTAATGATAGCATTAAGAATAGAATAAAATAGATGATTCAACATTATAATCACATAGATAAAAATTAATAACTTTTATTAATCCATGCACTAGGTGTCATTGAAAATCCTAGAAAAGAATTTACTGCATAAAGTATTTGATTAAACTCAAGAAATTCATATGTGATAAGAAAGACATCATTTAATTATATATAAAACTAAATCAAAATAAGAAAAATTCTTTTGGAGAAAGCGTCTTCTTCTTCTAATCCAACTTTTTCGTTGTTCTTTTCATCTTTCGTGTCATCACTTCGCCGTCTAGTGTTGTTCTTCCCCTCTTCTTTAAAACCCTAATTATGTTTATAAAGTATCCACCCAAAAATTTTAAGTGGGCTTCACGAGGATCTCTAGAAATATCAGAAAAATCCATTTTTCTGTTGCCAGTGCTCGAGTGCTCAATTCTCGGCCATAACATTTTCTTAATAGAAAGGCCAGCGCTTGATTATAATTTCCAGGTTACGCTTTTTGGCTCTATTTTGCCTCAAATTCGTTCCGGATCGGCTACTAACTCTTATACCCTGCTAGAACAACATTAATTAGCACTTTTTACACCAAAATCACAATTATTTCTTGCATTATTAATAATATCTAATAAACTCTTAAACTAATAAAATTGAAATAAAAATCACTCGAAATATGACAAAAATTAACATGAAATGCAAAGAATAATAACTCTTTTACAGAGTTATCAAGCTTCTCCAACCCATGGTCTTCAATACTCCAAGGTTCACGCAACATATAATATGGTTTTGCATACCTAATTTATTATTCCATTAGTTCCAGACTCTAGGGTTTGGAGAATACCTATAAAACCAGGTTAGACATGCATGTTTTTCCGTCTAAAAAATAGATGAAATAACAAGACACATTATATCATATCAATAGGTCAAATGGTCATCCATAGCACAGTCACAGGTCACATATATGTAAAATCCCTCATAATTAGTTAGTCCTATTAAGTCTCGCATCCAAAACGCACCAAGCTAAGATCTAATATGTGAGTGAGGATGTATTTAAAATTGTTAACTCTTTAATAAAGTTATTATTGTGAGATAATTTCAGCACACTTTATTGAGGCCTTACCATGATTTTCTTAGTTTGTTTTATTAGAAGTTAGAAATCTTGGAAGGAACAAATAAAATACGAAATCATGTATTTCCCAGACTAATTATAATCATTTGATGTTATTTGTAAGGAAAGGCCTATCCTAAACAAGGTGGAAGTTGGTAAAAGGTTGCCATGTCTAATTATATTGTGGTCCCCAATCAAAAGGTGCTAGGAAGGTGATCACAAAATACATAACCAACAAAGCAAGCTTGATGGTGACATCATACATGGAATAATGATGAGTTCAAGTGGATAAATCTCTCAGTTTTGGCTAATGCTTGGAATTAAGAAAAAAAATAGAAAAAATACCTTACAATCTAAGAAAGAATTAATTCTCAAACGTGTAAGTAATGATAACATGGAGGTCCACACAAATTGCATTAGGGCCAAGAAGCTTCCTGGAAGTTGCTAGGAAATTTCAAGAAATTACCAACCTTGGATTGCTATAAAGATACACTGTCACTCACTTGAGAGGGAGGTCAACTTTGTTCAAAATTTTTCTTCTTCCAGACCTTCAAGTCTATAGTTCTTCACTTCTTTTGATATGAAAAGGTGAAAGATTTTGAAAGAAAACCATGAAACCATGAAGCCAAGCCGCAAGGAAGCAATTTCAATCGTGGAGAAGAAACTGTGCTAGGGCTGCATTGATTCACATTTTGACTTTTCATCTCTTTTTCTTTTGACTGGATTGATTTCTTGATATTCATGATGATGTTTTTTAATACTTTCATGGGGTAAACGTGTTGATCCAAGTGAACATTGGATCTTAATTACAATATAATGTAGAGTTGTTATTTTTTAACTTTTTATGATTGATCAAGGGTTGATTATTCTAATTGGTTCTTAATGTTTCAAAATGTTAGCTAACTTTTGCATGATAAAAAGAATTAATTTTGCTTAGACATAGGAAAATTGATGATATTTTGGTTATAATCGTTTATGATGTTGAGGTAGACATACTTTGATGTTATAGATATCCTTGTAGAATAGTTAATCTAAATGCATTTTTTGTTCTCTCTTCCACAGATATGTAGTACTTTGATTAGTAGAGAGTTTATAATATATAGCGACAACCCATTATAATTACCTTTATTTCCTCATATATCAACCTTAATCAAATTATAAATTGGTAGAAGTAATAAGTCTGCATTGTATGGTAAATATGTGAAGTTGAATATTATAGATCTCTTATTTAATTGAAAGAATTTTGTTGTTTGACTCATAGAAAGAGTAGAATATTTGACAGTTGTATTTTCAAGTTGATGCCCTAGTATCGATCTAAAGTCGAGTTAGAATAGATTTTTTTGTGTTAATTTTTATTTTTGTCTCTATGTTAATTAATTAATTAGTTGAATCACTTAGAGTAAAAGTAAGGTAAAATGCACAAATCCTCGTAGGACGGATCTCTACTAGTTGCTTTGTTACTTATTTAATGTGTGCACTTCCACGAAGTATAAAATACATGACAATGATCTTTAATTTAGTAAATCATTTTTTAAGAGATAACTAAGCCTGTCAATTTTCAATAATTGGGTTAGGGTCATTATATCCACCAATCATCATGCCCAACAAAATACCATAAGTGCATCATAATAAAAATAACTCATGGCATCAAAACTTCAAAGATCTCTAACACACTTCATGAGTCTTAGTGATCCCTCCTATAAAACCCGTGACTTGAGTTAGAGTTTACTACAGCAAACCAGTCGGTTCGAGTCGAGTCAGTTTTATGAACCGCGTGCAAAGTCAAGGCCAGGCGTGAGTTATGAGTAATGAAGGTCAAATGTACCTGAATATATAATGATAACATAAAAAAGATGGTAAGAAATGAGTTATCAAAATATATAAAAGTATGAAGTATTTTTCTTTTTATATATTTGATCGTAGAAATAATTTTAGGCCAAATAACACATTATGACGCGTTATGGGGCAGTTTGGGTGGGTTATTAGTTATAGAGCATACCTTTTGGATGTTGTTGTGTTTGTTATATTTTATGGGATTTTTCTATATTTTTCTAGATTTTTTTAGGATTTATTACAAACTAGTTATTATTTTGACTCGAGTAGGAATCTAGTAAATACTTATTTACGAGTTTGCCACCAAGGTGTTTTTCTCCCTCCCAACATTTCCTCACTTCCAAAACCCTATCTCCGCCCCTGTGGGTGTCGGCTGACGCCGCCCCGCCTTACCGTGCTGTCGTCGTGCCGCCCCGACCAACCCCGTGGGTAAAGCAAACTCCCTCCTTCGGCAAGCACGAGGCTTAGTCAAGTAGAACCGGGTTGCGCTGCTTGATGCTCCGGTCAAAAACAAATAAGTGGGGTCATGCCGGTATGACAGAATATGTGTTAGAAAGGTCAATCCCTCCACAACGAAAAAACCAAGCCAATAAAAGCAGCCTAGCTGAAAAAAGTGAGCGCCCTAGCACGCAAGCAACTCTTTAGCTCGCTTCGCTCGTTCCTGCGCGAAGTTAGCTGAAGAAAAGAGCAAGCGGATGCACTTTGCGCCTTATGAAGATACGACGCCGGAATCACCTAACGAGCCATGACACTCCCCAGGTCGATTTGCCACTGTCTGGGCCACGCCGCCACCGTCGTAACCCCAACGACTACCCCCTCGACCTCCCCGACTTTTCCCCTCTACCTAGCACCACTGCCGAGGCCGGTCGTGGGTCCGATCGGAGCGACCAACCACCCCAGCTGAACTCGAAGCCAGCACTACCGTCCTCACCGTCACCACCATTAGATCGAGCTCGTCGAGCCAATGCCAATGGTACCCCATACCAATACCACATTGTCGGAAGCTGTTGGAGAACCGCCAAAAAATTGTTAAAATCTGCCAAAAACCAAATTTTGCTGGAATTTGTCAGATCTTTCACCAAGTTTGTCTAGCCAAACCTGATCGAACTTCGGACGCCATCAAGCGCCGAATTCGAGCTCCAAGATGCACGACAAAATCCTAACCGTCGCCAATTACTGACGACACGAGGTATAATTACCTCTAATTTAATTATTTAAAATTGATTATTATTAGTACAGCATGCCATGATTGGTGAATTGCGTGTTATAATTATATATATAAATATAGATTTATTTAGAACAAAATATGAAATTGTTTGATTGAGTGGTATTAAAAATGAAAGCTAACAAACTAATTAGGGTAAGTAAGTAATGATGATGATCTAATGCAAACTAGGCTAAGTAGACTTTCTAGAATTTACATAGGTTGATGTGACTATGATTGATGTGTGATGGATGTATGCGTTAGCTTTTAGATTTGTTGTGTATGTACGGAGTAGGAGCTCGCCGCCCAAACGCGAGGGCCAGATTGGAGCTTCTACCAGGTCCGTTTAGGACTCGTTCTTTGTTTTACATTATTCTATTGTGTATTTGATTTATCATGTGCATGACAAGTTAAGTGGCGTTTTATCAGATCCCACTTAACTCGGGTCATTTAGCCAACTGTTTTCTGAATTAATAACCCTCGAGGTTGAGATCCCTTGAATCAGTTTTCAAAATTAAGATCCACCAATGGTTGCCTTCGGGCCTATCGTATAAATCCCAACCCAGGCCTATATATGTATAGTTTTCAAGTTTTCAGTGAGAGATGGAATGAGGGAAATTCAATGACCTTACTACGCGAGTGGGCACGTGCTAGTCAATAGCAGGTGTGGAACTAGTGAGCGTCCACTCCATTCCTGCGGGATCCTGACAACTCCACCTTTAAGTCCTCAAACTTGGAGAAGTGTGGACGTTCATGGGTACTGCAATGCAGCGCATGTCTAGACTTATGGTTTCAAAGGGTACTAAATGCACATGCCTGAGAGTACTTGGCCCCTGTACTCAGGGCTAAGAGTAATATAGAGGATGTAGGGGGCGAAAAGGAATGAAATTGATACGAAAAGTGATAGAGAAATGGCTAAAGTATGAGAATGAGAAAGAAAGGGGGACACTGTTGATCTAGGTCGATGGTTCCCATCTATGCCCTTATAAGTGTTCTATGAGGAAGATATGGAATTTTATTCAACAGGAGAGTTAGCTCTCCTGTGCCAGATTGATATTAGTTATTTTCTGGACCGGTAACACTTGTTACTGACGGTTTTCTATATATATGTAGGTAAGCACTTTGACGAATGAGAGTTGTCGGGACTGCGGAGGAGCCATATAGAAATGGCACACACATGCACCTGTCAAGTGTATGTAGTAATGATGACGTGTATTGAACTGTGTTGATGAATTTGATATGCTATAACTATGAATCTATTATGAGCATTTTGCATGTGAATGGAAATGGAAATCAAAAAATGTGCAGGTAAACTATGAAGTAAGGACAACTAGAATGTGATGGAAAATGAAATATTTGGATTATATTTTAATGCTTGTTGATATAATTATATGATGTTTACTGTTGATAGGGTGGCCTCTATTACAATTTTAGGGAGACTCTGTCTTTTCTTCCGTAAAAAATTAATGAATTTTCATTTGAATTCTTTGCTTGTTGCATTGTCTTGTTTTTACTTGCACATCATAGCATGCATGTAGGACCACGTTAGAACCCAAGCATCTCATTCATGCATTTCATGTTTGCACTTTCATTTTAAGACGCTGAGGGTAAATCCGGGTCGGCTTAACCGAATTCAGTAGATTAGCAAATAGTTTGGTCGCCAGCGATATTTTCAGGTCGGTTCACGGGTGAGCCGAAATAGGGTGTTACACCTCCACCTAAACTAGCCACCTCTAACGCTACTCATGTACACACACACACATAGGAAAAATGTCAATAATTGGGTGACTAATAGTTCCTAATAACTAATAGTGAACAATCAAATTAGCAGATGGACAGCCGCACTCATGTCCACAAAAAATACCGAAATTCTAAGGTCCTTCACAATGGCTACTAAATAAAAAGGGGAGGCATACTAAACCATCTCAAACCATATATAAAAGTCAACACGTTAAGCACAACTTCTCAATATACATAACATAACATACAATAACAGCCTTACCACAACCTCTATATAAGCTTGCCAATATACTAACATGGCTCAAAAATAAAAGCCATAAATTCTAAAAATATGCTACATTATATAGTACCCTTTATCATTACACCACCCAAGGTTTGAGGAGTGCATGGTGTACAGTGCATATCATATGCACAACACTCTCATGTCAAAAAATAGGAAACCTTCGTACATATACATATTAGGCTTGGAATGGAATTTATAACTAGCATAAAAATGACTTTGAGCCCGATCTTATTATTTTAAAATTATATTAAGGGATCCCATCTTTGAAGTTTTATTAAATTGTGTAAAATCGATTAAACAACATAAAACTCATAAGATCAAATAAAACTCCACTAACTTTGTTCCATGTCTGAAATCAAATCTACGATGAAACCAATCAGAGAACAAGCAATAGGAGAGTCCTAGCTGACCTGTGAATGAAGCTCTTTATCCTACTAGAGCAAGTTTGACTTATACTTTTTAGATATGGTAAAACTTGATTTTAAAGTTTTTTATAACTTCTACTGATTTTTTGAATTTTGATTTTACTTAAAGAGTTTTTTTTTAACTTAACAATATTTATTTTTGAAAATTAAAGTTCTGATTTGCAGATTATATTATCGTTGTATTTTACCAACTCTTCTTAGTAAAAATAAAATAAAATATTCAAATTTTTTGGTATTTTTTATAAAGTTGTCTTTGAATTAAATATTTACTAATATTTACATTTCAAAATACTTTATAATTTAAATTACTGTTTTTTTTGCGTTTTGATTCTTCATAGATTATTAATTAATACTAAACCTGATCAATAGGCACCCTATGCGTGTGCATGCTCTTGGAACAAAAAATTAAAAGTCGCACAGATTAAGTACTAGATGAGAATACGTAGAATGAGAATATGTAGAAGGCTGATGACCTAAAGACAAATATTCGGCTGTTATAGCTGATTTTATTCAGCCTCTTTACGGGCTTTAGTCGTTAGTAAAAGTTTATCCCTTATCATATTTTTAGGTTTTAGATTTATCTTAACAAGCATGAATTTATCATTAATATAGTAGTAGGGTGCCTATTGATCAGGTTTAGTATTGGCTAAACTAAACTTGCTAATTACTTTAAATCTTCATATTAAACCCGACTATATGCTATTTAAATTTTCACTACTTGAACCCAAACCTAATTATTTACCATTTAGCAAACCCGAACCCAACCATTTAAACCTGATTATGATATAAGAAAATTGAATTTAAATAATAATAATAATAAGTAATAAAAAATAATTAAGGAGATTAATTAAGGTAATATAAAAACAAATAAAATTGAATAGATATTAATTTTATCTATAAATTTAGTCTTTAGTAAAGGTTTATCCCTTAACATATTTTAAGGTTTTAAAATTCTCTTAACATCGTGAGTTTATGATTAATATAATTGTGAGGCCAGAATGTATTACATGCAAGAAAAGGTTGAAATACGACGAGAGCGAAAAAAATTGTCCGACTATGCATAATAGTAAATAAATAGATAACTAATATTATTCATTTATAAATACGTCAATTACTCGATTGGAAAATTGATTGGACGTGATTTTGACAGTGCTTGAGTTTATAATTGCTAGATTATAATCTATTGATCGCAAACTCTTCGAGAATTGGGTAGATATTATAGTTGCAAAAATCGGAATTGGTTTTCGAGGGAGTTACTGAATCGGATTGAATCGGTCTAAATCGGTTCAGTTGAATCGGCCCAAATCGGTCTATTTGGTCATATATAATAATTTGATAATTCATAACATAAATATATAAAAATTTGGTATTGATGTCATTTTGATATTATTGTGTGTATTATATTTTATAAAAATTTTCCATATTTTTTGGATTTTTTAATTATTTGGAATTAATTATTATTTTTCCTCGAGTCAGAGTCAGGTCAACTTTTAATTATAAGAATACCACCCCAACCCCGCTCCTTCACCCCTTCCGCCGCCGCCGACAACTTGCCTTGCCCTACCTCCCACCGCTGACGCTGCCCTGCCTAGCCTCCCCCTGCCAGCCCCGCCTAGCCCTGCCTCCCCTGCCCACCCCGCCCCCCACCCTGCCCCACCTCTCCCTGTCGGCCCCAACATGTCCCCCCTCCTTACACCTCTGCCCTGCCCCGCCACCCTCTTCCCGTTGCCTCGACCCATCCCCCCGTTGACCCTGCTTCCCACCGCCGGCCCCGCCCCATCCCCCCTCTTTACACCTTTGCCCTCCTCGCTACCCCCTTCCGGTCAGCCACGACAGTCCCACACGCATGGGTGGCGACAGACCAACGGAGGGAGGGCGGAGGCAAGAGGCTACGACGGAGGGAGTGGCGGAGGCAGATGCTCAGAGGGAAAGGGCGATAGCGGCAGCAGAGGGAGAGTAAGGGGTATTTTTATCGTTTATAAATATTTACTTCTTATTGTGCCCATGCATAAATAATTTATTTAATATAAAATTAAGAGTATTTCAGTAATTTATTCAAAACCGATTCCATACCCGATTCGATGCCAATTTCCAATTGGATTGAGTTCGATTTAATTTAAATCAGTCAATTCCTAGTAGAATTAGCCGATTTTTCCATCTATGACTTAGCTTTGAGACTCGGAACTCCACCAACATGTAGCATGACATTTGTGGGCTTCGTTTGAGACCCGGGCTGACAATTACGAAATTTCTGGGCTTCATATTGACAACTCTGTTAAGTCTTTCGTTTCGGCGAGCGGTCAGACTTTGGGACCATCTTATTACTGTCCCAATTCAATATAATTGCTGAGGGAATGTTATGTCATTCTTTAAATGATGATTTTGATGTTGATGGAAATCTTCAATGATAATTTAATTATATTCGCGATGATGACTTGTCTGTCAACCAATTATATTGTTATTGCGCGTGCCTAGCATATGTACTCGCATATATATGATCATTTAATTGGAATCTTCCTCTTCTTACTGATCTCTGTATATTGTTTCCATTGGAGAGTTTTATAAATATATGTATAAATCAGGGGAATTACTAAATAGAGACCTTAAGTATGCATTAATTTTCAAGCGAATGGAATGGGAAAGTCCGATCCTAAATAGCTAGTGATCTATATATTCTTATATAAAATGTCCACATTATGCGTGCGTTCATGCAGGTTGGCAGCTAAGGCGACGTGCATGCTGTGTAATAAAGAGCTCATATATTATATGTTCACTACCGTAGATAACCTATATTATATGTTTACTGCCTTAGATAACCTTGTGAATTTATATTACTTAGTGTGATGACAAGTCTAATACCCTATTATATTAGAGAAAGCAATTTTTTCTCCACGTTTGCTCTAAATAGATTTTTTTTCTCCTTGTTAGCAAATGCTATTTTTTAGAAATATGTACTCTTATGATACATCACTGTAGAAGTGGGCCATCTTTTGAATCCTTCTAAAGGGGTGCCCTCCTCTGATTGTAATTGTTCAAAGTGGTTATCCAGCGGGTTGCATTATTTTCTATCTACAACTTTTTTCTATAAATTCTTATCCTTACACCCAAAAAACTTTTTTAAAATCCTAATCAATTTATTTAAGGTTCACCCATCCAATTTATTACTGATGGCTTATTGGAAGAAAAAAACTTGATGGTATGCTATTGAGATCAATTTATCGAGTTTTAATATCTATTCATTCGGTTTTATTTTTTAAAAAGTAATTGCCCATTGAGGTTGTTTCATACAGTTTTTTCTTTTAAGTGTGAAATTTTCTTATCACCTTTAAATTTCATTTATTCAATAAACCCTATTTATTTTTTTAAAAAACCTTTTTCAATTTTTTTAATTATTTTTTCTTACATGCTAAAAGTGTAAAGAATTTTTATATGTTTTCCTTTTAAATTTATGAAATTTGTTCTAAGTGAAGTTCAAAAAACATTATTTTTAATTTTTTTGCATTATTATTATTAAGTTGTTTTTATTCAATTATGTCTATTTTTTTATTCAAAAGAAAGAGCTTCTTCAACTTTTTCTTAAATTTTACATGTTAAAAATTATGATATATATATATATATAATATATATATATATATAGACACACACATACATAGAAATACTATGCCTTGCAGCGCACCATATGCTGAGTCGTTGGATCAAAATCAGCGGCTCTCATTCACCCTCTTATTTTTTAAGATTTGCAGACCCGATTACCTACCTGACCCGCCTGACCCGGACCTCCCGCTCGTGACCGCACCACCCCCTACCGCCCGCCATTGAGGCCTCACCCCTGCCGGTGGCCCCGCCCTCCACCCCCTCCGCCCGCCCTGCCACCGCTCGCCGTCGTGGTCCCCGCCCCTAGCTGGCAACCCCCTCTCCGCCAGTGCCCGATCAGCGCCCCTCCGCCCCCCACCCGTCCCTGGCTGGCGCCCCTCGGGTGGTGGCGGAGGGGGCGCGGTTCGGGCAGTGGCGGAGAGGGGGGGTTGCCGGCTGGGGCGGGGACCACAGCGATGAGCGGTGGCTGGGCGGGGGAGGGGGTGGAGGGCAGGGCTGCCGGCAGGGGGTGAGGCCGCGGCGACAAGCGGTGGCGCGGGCGCGGTCGCGGGCAGGAGGTCCGGTTCGGGCGGGTCAGGCGGGTCGAGCGGGTAATCGAGTCTGCAAATCTGAAAAATAAGAGGATGAATGAGAGCTGTTAGATTTTGATCCAATGGCTCTCATTCAGCAGTGTATGGTGCGCTGCAAAACTTGCAGCGCACCATAACACTCCATATATATATATATATATATATATATATATATATATATATATATATATATATATATATATATATATATATAAAGGGAAAAGTTTCTCTGATCTAAGGGAAGATAGAGTTTTCTACCCCTAACTCTAATTTGGGTCATCCAATCATAAAGAAGGCCTGGATTTGATAAAAAAAACAAGACACCATCCTTTACTGGCGGTTGTGTTATGGCCACAACCAACGTGGCAAGACTAGGCCACGATGGCCAAAACTTTTTTTTTAATAAAGTTGCGACCAGATCTGGCTAGACCTATATGTCTCCTAGCTAAATCTAATCGGGGGAAAGCCAAGTCAAGCCCACAGCGAGGAGCCCTGGCCACATCGTCACATAAGGTTATGTGGTCAGATCTGTGGCCGCACAGTCAAATTTGACTATAGTTAACCATGTCTGCTCATTCAAATTTGGTCAACCGTCAATACAATTCGGGGAGGGGTTTAGGTTTTTTTTTTGTTGAAAAGAATAGATCTTAGATCAAACTTTTAAAGCAAAAAAATAGACTCATGTATGTATATGTGTGTGTGTATATATATGTGTGTGGATTTGGTCAGCCGTCCGATTATAAGGATGACTCAGATCAAAGCAGTAAAAAACCCTAATCCTAACCCTTCCCATCCTCGACAGCAGCAGGAAGGTGGCGATAGGGGTAGGGAGGCGGCGATTGGGGCAAAGAGGTGGCGACGGTGGCAGGGACAACTCTGGCGGCAGCAGGAAGGCGGCGACGGTGGCAGGGAGGCGGCGTCGGTGACGGCGACGAGGGTAGGAAGGCAGTGATGGGGTGGCAAGGAGGCGGCAAGGAAGTGGCGACGAGGGCCAGGGAGGCGGTGATGGGGCGGGCAGCCCACCCTATGGCCGCCACCCCAAGGTGGCAGCCCGCCCCCATCACCACCTCCCTAGCCCCGTCGCCACCTACCTGCCACCTACTTGCCCTCGTCACTATCGCCCATCGCCGCCTCCTTACCACCGTCGCCACCTCCTTGCCGTCGCTGCCTCCTTGCCGTCCTTGTAATCGAACGATCAAATATGGTGTAGAAAATTTTTCTATATATGCCTCTGCTAAACAGAATCAGATTCTCAAGCTATTGAAACGGCGGACAGAAGGCTTCAAAGGTATTTACTCGTGATCCCTTTAGCGGATTTTGCTGCTTATAGCAATCGGAGAAGTAATAATAAGATCACTGGTTCCATTTCTTACGTCCGCTGTTATTTTGTCGACCTTTCATATTCAGGACAACAACAATTCCTAAGTAATAGGCCATTACGGAGAATTCCGCTTTTCCTAAGCATGCCCGTCTTAGTCGTTCGGTCAAAATCGTGGATGCACTTTTGCTCGAGCGTTCGGACATGATAAAGTCATTATGGGAAATTGTTTTAATATATTTTAGCCTCCCCACTTCTTTCTCTATGTATTAGGCCGGCCTTGGTCTTGCACGCAGAGGGCGCTGGCGGTTGGATTGAAAGGTGTTGTTGATCTCCATCACCAGCGTGGACCCTCTCTCTCCAGCAGGAACACAGCTAAGAGCCTGTCCCTCCTAGACGAAATTGCCAATCAGATCTTTTTAAAAACAAGAAAATCAGATACTGGATGGGATTCAGTTTAGGAAGGAGAGGATCTACATCCGTAAGGAAGTAAAAAGTGTGGCTCCCACAGGCAGGCACCCATCGAATTATGGACTCCTGTCCGGCATTCGGAGATCACATCCTCGCAGTTGGCCAAGGCAATGCTCCGTTACAAACACCTATTACCACTTGTAATTGAATGGGACCAATTCTCGAGATGAGTACTCATGGACATGGCAATTACAGAGATGCAGTAGACGGCAAAAACAAGTAAACGATTGTTTATTGTTGCAGTTAATCTTTGTTGGGGAGCCTTCAGTATTGTAGCGGGGAACGAGGAAAGCGGCCAAGGGAGGGCTAATTTCAAAGATGGTTGCATGAATTGGAATTGGTTTTTCGGTGAGTCGGAATTGGAATTAGAATCGGTCTGAATCGGCTAGGAATTGGTTCAGTAGAATCGGTCTAAATTAGTTTAATCGGTCATATATAATAATTTGACAATTCATAATATAAATATATTAAGATTAAGTATTGATATTATTTTGATATTAGTCTGTGTATTATAGTTTATGATATTTTTAAATATTTTTTTAGATTTTTTAAAATTATTTAGAATTAATTATTATTTTTAACTAGAGTTAGACTCGAGTCAACTTTTAATTACGAGAATGCCACCCTCCGCTCTTTACCCCCGCCGCCGCCGCCCAATCGGTGGCGAGTCTCGTGGCGGCAATGTCGAAGGATGTCGGCAGCCCGGTCGGACGAACAGTCGGCGGCCCGGAGTCGACGGCGATTCGTGCGTCACAGCCCGATTCGGTCCGGCCACACGTCGGCGGAGAAGTCGGCAGCCCTGTTGGCGGCGAGCCCGGAGTCGGGGATGCACGGCAGAGGGCGTAAATGGGGCGGTGGCGGGCAGACGAGCGGCGGCGGTGTGGGGGGAGCGGGTTTGATTTTAGGTTTTTAAAATCCAAATTACTATTTTACCCATACTTAAATAATTTAATAAAAATCATACCTAGGGTATTTTAATAATTTTTAAAAAACCGATTCCGATTTAAATCGGCCGATTCCGATTCCAATTTAAATCGGTCAGAATCGGCCGAACTCGGGCGATTCGGTGACCAATTCGGGGCCGACCGATTCTATCCCGAAATCGGATCGGCGCAATACCAATCCGATTTAAATCGGCCGATTCGTGAATCAGAGATTCCAAGTGCTCAACTTGGGGCGGATAGGAACAATTGGAAGGGGACAAATGAACGGCCTTTCCCAGACATGGCGAAAGAATTTTATAACGTCGCAAGTGGCGTATTTAATATTTGTATTGTTTTTTCTTAATGTTCCATTTCTAACAAAGTCCAAAGAATCTGCTTGGTTTTTGGTGGGTTTGACTGCTATCCCTCCAAGACGCAAGCAGAGGCTTAGAGGCTTTCCACGTGCAGTCTCTTCCCCGCATCAACTTCTTGGTTAACTCCTGTGCTTGCGACTTGAGAGGGAGGGAAGTTAGGTCGCCAAGCTTCAGGATTCGAACATTCAGACTGCTGTTGGTCTAAGGTTTTTATAATGCTTTAGGTTGTTGGGTCATTGTTTCTGTAGAGATATCACACCGCTTTTGATAGATTTTCTCGGCTTTTCATTTGCTGGATCATGTTTCCTCGTCATTCAGCATTGCTAAATGTATAGGATCGGTGTCTCACCTAGTTTGTTCATTGAGTTGTAATAGGCTGCTACTTGCATTTCTGTTTCCGTCGGGAGGTTGCTTGTTGTTTGAAGTTGAATCCTTTTATATATTGTTTTAGCCCGAACATAGGTGGTTCAAAATTTATGTTTTTTGTTTCCATAAAAGACCATTCTGTGTTCTGTTCGTTTACATATCTCATTGAATCTTCTTTTGTATTTTTTTATTTTCATTTTCAGATTTCCAGCTTATTAAAAGCTTATTGCGGTTGAAATTAATGCGAATGTTTTGTTAAGTCAAAAAACACCCACGTCTTCGGAACTGTGGATGCCATAGCCAGTAATGAAGATAAAGTAAATTAGCATGCAATGCAATTTCTTTTTATGATGATATTGTTCTGCTCAAGTGGCTTGATCATCTGCTTTCGAGTATATGTGTACTCTTTTGGCTCATTTTTTTGCCCATAGTTTTTTCTATTGCTTCATGTGATCATGGATTAAATCTGGGCTACTTAAGATTATTTTCTTTTATGGCGCATTCAGTTTTGCTGTCATTGAAGCCTTCCGAAGTGATGGAAGTATCTGAGTCAGCCTTATCATAACTCTTTGATTGACGCGATAAATAACTTGTGCGTCTAGCCCACAACTCTTGCAATATTCACTTCAAGGGGACGCTGATTGTTGCTTAATCGAATAAATCTACTGCAGATCACTGGTTATCAGAGGTTGTCTGATTTGATTTCAATGTTGAGGACTTAGTCGAGAAGAGCAAAATTTATAGAAATGACCCTTAAGAAAGATAGCCGCAGCGGGAAGAAGGTCCGAGAATCTTATCCTATATATATATATATATATATATATATATATATAAACATTATATAAACAATGCTGTGCGCTGCGATTTCGTCCAGCGGCCCACGATTAAATCCTCCCCCTCACCAACTCGTTCCCGCCAACCACCTCCTCTCGCCCATCTCCGCCCCTGTTCGATGCGAACCCCGCCCGCCGCATCGAAGCCCCCTGCCACTGACCCCTCCCCAACCTGCCGCCCCCAAACGCCACCCCCTACCCTGCCCTGCCGTCTCCCTGCCCCCTCCCCCTCCCTTCCCTCCCTTGCCCTCCCCAAACCCGCCGCCCATGCCCCTGCCCCCGCCATCCCAGGCCCCCTGCACCCCCCACATTGCCGCCCCCTGGCCCCCCGCGCCCAGCCCAGCCGTCTCCTACCCCTGCCCCTAGACCGCCACCTTCCACCCTCGCCCGCTCAACCTCCCCCCCGGCCTAGGCGAGCCGCGGCCCCCCTGCCACTCGCCCGAAGTCGCAACTCACCCCCCCCCTCGCCACGGCCCACCCCCAGCGGGAGGCTGACGGCAAGGTCACCGGTAGTGGGGCGGCATAGCAACATAGAGGGGGGGGGGGGGGGAACAGAGCAGGGTAATTTCGTAATAAAAATTTAACTCAATCCCGACTCGAGTTAAATTTTATTACAAAATAAATATTTAAAAAATAAAATAATCGTGTGATAAAAACTTGACTCAATCTCGACTTAAGTTAATATTTTAAAATAATTTTTTTAAGAAAATAAAATATTTTTTAATATTGACTCAAGTCGGGACAGAGTAAAGTTTTTATTATGAAATAAAATTTTAAAAGAATAAAATAATTTTATAATAAACACTTGACTCGATCCCGTGCTACTTGAGTCAATATTATAAAATAAAATTTTAAAACATAAACTAATTTTGTAATAAAAACTTGATTCGATCCCACGCCGATTTCTACCAATAATCGAGTCAAGTTTTTATCACAAAATTAATTTATTTTTTAAATTTATTTCATAATATTGACTCGAGTGCGGATCGAGTCAAATTTTTATTACTAAATTATTTTATTTTAAAAAAATATTTCATCATAAAAACTTTACTCGAGTCGAGATCGAGGTAAGGTTTTATTACAAAATTATTTTATTTTTTTTAAGTTTATTTTATAATAAAATTTTGATTCGATCCCGACTTGAGTGAAGTTTTTATTATGAAACTACCCTCCCATGTTTCTCACCCCCTCTATTTTGCCATGTTGCCCCACTACTGGCGACCTCTCGCTGGCCAACACTGTCGCCGCTTCGCCTGCGGGGGCTAGGGACCGAGTCAAGTTTCGTAATAAAAACTTGACTCTGTCCTGATTTGAGTCAAATTTTTATTACAAAATAAATATTAAAAAAATAAAATAATTTTATAATAAAATTTTGATTCGATTCCCACTCGGGTTAATATTACGAAATAAATTTTTAAAAAATAAACTAATTTTATAATATTGACTCGAGTCACACGGGATCGAGTCAAGTTTTTATTATGAAATTATTTTATTTTTAAAAAATTTATTTTGTAATACGACTTGTCCCAACTCGAGTCAATATTAAGAAAATATTTTATTTTCTTAAAAATTTTATTTTAAAAGATTAACTCGAGTCGGGACCGAGTCAAATTTTTATTACAAAATTATTTTATTTTTAAAATTTTATTTTATTTTATAATAAAAACTTGACTCGAGTCGGGATCGAGTCAAATTTTTATTACAAAACTACCCTCCCCCCCCCCGCCCCTTGTTTTTGCCCCACCGGTGACCTCGCCTCCAGCCGCCTGCGGGGTGAGGGGCGCGATTGCGGGCGGGGTGGGGAAACTGCGGCTTCGAGCAGGGGCAGCGGGGTGCCACGCTCTCCCGGGTGGGGTGGGGGGGGGGGCGTTGACGGCGCTGGGCCGCTGGATCGGGATGGGCGGCCCAGATTGCATGCTGCTTTTTAAACAGCCCAAGGTAGCATACCTATATATATATATATATAGAGAACAGCAAAGTAGTGGCTCTGTGCCACAGATTAATCTAGGCCGTCCGATTGTAAGGACGACCCAAATTTATTAGTTTAAAAAAAATATTACTCTAGATTCGCCGGCCACGGCTAGATCTGGCGGCCAGAGCCGGGCCGGGGGAGGGAGAGCGGGGGTGGCCGGAGCGGCCCCTCCTCGCCGTGGCCAGATCTGGCGGCCCGAGGAGCCGGGCCGGGGGAGGGAAGGTGGGGGCGAGAGGGGGCGCGTGGAGGGGAGGGGGCGAGGGGGGAGCGGGGCGGCCGCGAGGGGGTGGGCGGAGGAGGTGGGCCGGGGGCGAGGCGGGGGCAGGCGGAGGGGGAGGGGGCGAGAGGGGGGCGGAGGAGGTGGGCCGAGGAGGAGGGGGCGAGGGGGGCGGAGGAGGTGGGCCGAGGAGGAGGGGGCGAGGGGGAGCGGGGCGGCCGCGAGGGGGTGGGCGGAGGAGGTGGGCGGGGGGCAAGGCGGGGGCAGGCGGAGGCGGGCAGAGGGGTGGGCAGGCGGAGGGGCAAGGCAGGGGGCCGCTCTGCCCACCCCCTTCCCTCCCCCCGCCCTTGCCCGGGCTTCGCCGCCCCAGCCCTCCCTCCCCGCTCTTGCCCAGGCTCCGTCACCCCTGCCCGCCCTCCCCCGACCCTGCTCCGCCGCCCCGCTCTCCCTCCCCGCCCCGGCTCCGGCCACCAGATCTGGCCGCGGCGAGGCGGGGGCCGCTCCGCCCGCCCCCTTCCCTCCCCCAGCCCTTGCCTGGGCTCCGCCGCCCCCTTCCCTCCCCCGCCCTTGCCTGGGCTCCGCCACCCCTGCCCCTGCTCCGCGGCCCCGCTCTCCCTCCCCCGCCCCAGCTCCGGCCACTAGATCTGGCCGTGGCCGGCGAGTCCACCGGAGGCGTTCGCTACGGGGCGGTGATGCTGCGGAGCAAGTTTTTTTAACATTCGATCTGGACCGTCCTTGTAATCGGACAGTTCAGATCAAATTTTAATTTTTTAAAAAAATAAATCAGATCTGGCCGTCCTTGTAATTGGACGGCCTAAAACAGAACTTGGGGTAAAAAATATTTTCTGCCCTTATTCTAAAAAACATTACCATATATATATATATAATGTTGGGAACATTGTTGATTTACTTCTTTCAAGAGGATACGTGCTCTTTTGTTTTGCCCCCTATGTGTATATTTATGATTGGCAGTAGCTTAACTTTTATTTCTTATAACGAAGGAAGTGTTGAATTGCTTTCATTGATGGTGATTGCAGTCTTTGATTCCCAAAATCTTTGCCAGCAAGGACGGAAGGAAAGCGGTGGAGGAATCATACATCTCATCCGGGGCGACATCTTTTTATTTTATTTTACCACAGCGTAATTCCATGACGTGATTCCCTACTGGTACTCAATAATGGACGTGGAATAATAATGTGGACGTGACGACGGCGGAACGAGTTCTGTTTACATCTCATCCTCGTGAAAGTCATCGACCTTCCTTTTATTCGGTCTCTGTTACAGAAAAAGGAGCTGTGAATAGTAGTTAGGGAGCCCGTTTTCTCGTATTTAAGCATTTGAGAGCAGTCCCGTAGCTTAAACTTTTTGAAAGATAAGCAAAGCCGTGTGGATGGAGTTATGTGGTACTAGGGATGGAAGAGTTCGTTATGGTTGAAGATAATCCCAGCCTTTCTTAGTCAACCGGACATGATAAATAAATAGAAAAAACATGTACTCGCCCCCTCATTAACTTGAATTGAGCCGCTGGGAAAGGGACGTCTCACCCTCAAATTTACGGACGGATAGAGCCAGCTATAAGAAAATCCTTTGTCGCTTTGGTTTTTTGCTGTCTAATAGCTCTTGCCAGGTTCTTCGATCCCTGCCAATTACAAGACCCATAATAAACCCCCGCGAAATGCAAGAGATGCTAATTCACCAAATTTGTGGAATTTTGAGTGATATGTTTGGCTTGGGTATAAACGAAATACAAGAACGGGGGGTGTCTGTCGACTGTCATGTTTATCGTGCCGGGTTGATCGACTACGAATAATTTGTTACTCCTGCGCTTTCAGGTGTTTCTCCATTTCGCAAAAATAGCATTTCTGGTAATCACCGCCACTTAATTAGCTTGCTCCCATTTCATTGCATAATTTTTTTTCCTTTACATCCACGAGTTTCCTTTTTAATTTTAATTTTTATATTTGGTTAGCAGGAGGACGTCTTAACCCAGGCCTTGGAAATTTGAGTTTTAGTGACTTGGCTACTCCAATGTCCAGTTCTTCTGAGATTCGAACTTTCAAGTACTAATTAAGAACATTCTCTCTCATCCTTGTCTTTTGTTCTGTATGGCCACTATTCGTGGCGAGAACTTAATTTGCAGATCCCCACACCTCTCTTTCTCCTGTGGTTCAAACTCAATATTTCTCGTTTCGCAGGATATTTGTAGCAACATGGAATGTAGGAGGTAAACCACCGTACAATGAGCTCAATCTTGATGAGTTTTTATGTGTGGATGATCATAAGTCCGATATATATGTGTTGGGGTTTGTATTATTTTCTTTACGAAATTTTCTTGTTACTTACATTTTTTTATCAAACTAGTTTACTGTGTAGGCTGATCTTTACCTTTTCATCTCTCTTTTTTCTTTTTTCTTTTTTTTAATACTCTTGTTAAATGCTATTAATCACTCTCTCCGCTGCTGCTGCTGTTGTTGAACCACTGTTGTAGGTTTCAGGAGATAGTGCCCCTAAATGCAGGAAATGTTCTGGTCTTGGAAGACAGTGAACCTGCAGCCAAGTGGCTGCTACTAATTGAGCAATCTTTGAATTCTGGCGTTCCTTCCCACTTCTTCTCATCCCAAGCTTCAAAGGATTCCAAAGTCTTTGGAGGGTCGCTTTCCTTCCAGAGACCCTCTCTTAGAACAGTTAGCAAGAGTTTCGGAGCAGAAGTGGGGAGTAAGCTCAAGACCTGCAACTGCCACTACGATGTGGAGAGGAAGTACATCAAGGATTCATGTTTTCCGTGTCAACAAGCCTATGCAATAGATGAAGACTCTTCCCCTGATGAAGACGAAGGCGAAGCTAGCTTTGCTGCTAAGAACTTTGTTTCTGCTTCTGATAATAATCGACGCGGGTATAGCCTTCTGGCAAGCAAACAAATGGTGGGGATTTTTGTAACCATCTGGGCCAAGAAAGAGCATGCTCTACATATCGGCCATTTGAGACTCTCTTGTGTGAATAGGGGAATTATGGGCTACCTAGGAAACAAGGTGAAGTATCCACGATTCTGTATCCAGGAAAAAGAGGATCTTTGCTTTTCAAGTGTAGAAAATGTAACGCCAGAAATCAAATTAGTTCCTAATTCTATGCTGCAGGGATGTATTTCAGTGAGCATGTCTCTTCATCGGACGAGTGTCTGCTTTGTGTGCAGTCATTTGGCATCAGGAGAGAAAGAAGGTGACGAACTCCGGAGAAATTCCGATGTAGCGGAGATTCTAAAAAACACCCAATTTCCCAGAATCTGCCAATCAGTTCGTCGTAGGCTCCCAGAGAAAATTCTTGATCATGAGTGAGTTTTTTTATCCTGGGTTTGAAACCCATGGTACAATTTCTTGTTGAAACATTGTCTCCATTGTGCAATTAGTACTCTAGTAAAATATGTTTAATTGACAGGAGAGTTATTTGGCTGGGGGATTTGAACTATCGAATTGCTTTGAGCTACTTAGAGACGAGGAAACTTCTCGAGGAGAATGACTGGGACGCTCTTTTTGAGAAAGATCAAGTAAGTGCTTGGGACTAGATATGAACTGCATCTTACAAAAGTGCTGCTCCATCAAGTCTGTGTTGTGACGGTGTCAGTGTTTTTGTTTTAGCTTAAGATAGAAATGGAGGCAGGTCGAGTGTTCAAAGGTTGGAATGAGGGAAAGATATTCTTTCGTCCAACTTACAAGTATTCTCGCAATTCAGATTCTTACGCTGGAGAGTCAGTTACATCTAAAAAGAAAAGAAGAACACCAGCATGGTTAGTGGCACATTTAACTACCTAGAAAAATATGGATTAAGTGACTAGTAGTCATCTAGCTTGTCCTAGCTTTTGCATTTGTTGTTTCAGGTGTGACAGGATACTCTGGTATGGGGATGGAATATCTCAATTGTCATATATCAGAGGAGAGTCGAGATTTTCTGATCATCGACCAGTGTGTGCTGTCTTCATGGTAGACGTAGAAGTGCCTGATCATAGATCATCTAAGAAGGGTAACGTTAAAATTGAAGTAGAAGAGCTCTTACCTCCAACCAGCGGTTTTATGTCCTTGAAGATGGGCTCTCTGAAATGATCATTTTCCTCCAGAATTTGCCCCTCAATCATATATATACAAGACTCTACTATCCGAGGTTAATCTCTTAAACTTAAAGTAATTTCACCGTACCACACTCATAATTTCAACCTCGACTGAGATACAACTTTCTAGAATCTGGATATCATTGGCACCTGTCATGGCCAAACATCGAACCCAAATTTCTTGATTATAGGTCTTAAAGCTGACGGCAGTCAGACTGCAACAAAGCAACAATTCTAATCCGAAGATATCTTTTAGTAGTAACATGCTTGATCCGTCTCGAAAACTTGGCCGGTTCTAATTAGACCATTCAATATCGAATCCTCTAGAAGATGGAAATAACATGTCGGCAGTACCCTGACAGATTATGGTGAGCCAACCTATTCGTGTTATTTCAGTAAACAGCATCATGTAATGTACTTCGGCTTCACTATGAAAGATGCGTAAACGTGCAAGAATTTTTCGAAACGGCTAAAGTTTTTCTCTAATGTCACAACTCATGTAATGCTTTCCCATGAGAGGCCTCTAATGACCATCTCCATATAATACCCTAAATTGCTCTGCGTTCTACCAATCACTTTAGGATTTACTATGCTACATAAGCTGATTTCTTCTTTTTTTACTGCATTATTTATACAGCTTCCAATTTGAATATAACTTCACTTTGTTTGTTTTCTTTTTTGGCGTTAATGCAAAATTTTCATTCTCTTTCAGCACATCCAGATGATAATGATGAGGTTCTTGCACACCTGACTATCATTTCAGTTTTTTCTTCGGCACATTCATGGTTGTTACTCTGGAAGGAAGATGGGTGATGGAGTACAATGCTTCTAATTTCTATTTTCACCTGCCTCCTTTCACAGGTTCTTAGAGAAGATCATATTATCAACGTTTATGCCGAAGTTGAGACATAATTATCGGAGAGTAATTGCTCAACGTTAATGCTGAGGATAGGAGATGGGAAGATCTGTTAATTTGTCTCCGTAATAGAAACCTTAAACATTATTTTCTGTTTGTCTTGGCAGCAAATCCTGATATCATCAATGTGATTGAAGAATACTTGAAGCTTGTGGAAAGAGGGATTGAAAGTAAAGATAGAGAACGTATCCTCCTTAATCAAATAAACTACTGCTATAAAACATCCAACATCCAATCTGAGTGGCGCAGACAGAATTTTCATTCTTTATGCGTTGTCTTAGTTTTATTTGCATCAAGTTGCTTCAACTCAAAATCTGATATACTTGAGCTTTAAGGTTCTAATCATTTTAAAACCATTAATAAAAACAGATGCCTTCGACCAAACAAAATGAGGCTAGCAATAGTAGGTATTTTCATGCGAGTGCATAATATCACAAGCATGAATGTTGAAAAGATTTTTTTTTTATATTAAAGAAAAAGACAGAAACGCCCCATTTCTTTCAAAAATTTTACCCTTGGAGAGCTTTGCCCCAGTTCAGCAATCATATGCCAAGGAAAGGGGTCGATGAAATCATTAAAATTTTAATATTTCGAGAATAAACAGCAAGCTGTGTCCAATTGAGCATGTGAAACTCGTCGATAAGCAGTTAGCAAATTATGATTGATTTGTATCATTGGACGTTGCCGAGCTGGTCGTCCTGAGGCATTCGTAGGAGTACATGAGCAGATTTAGAAGTCGATTGAATATGAAAAAAATTTCAGATACTTTACTAATTCGTTTGGTATCTACAATAAATGCATCGCACACCTTGTCCCCAAATTAATCAATTGTACTTTAAAAAACAAATACATAAATAATCACTTGTAAATCACAAACTATTTGTCAATTCCAACCTTCGCCATAATATGTCATAAATTAATGCCGCAAATGAATCAGAAGATTAAGGGTATGCTTCATCCGGGCATATATTGACAATCTTGTTATTAACATTAAATAATTAAGCAGATGGATAAAGACAACTTCCATAGTTTATACATGCTACTCTTAATGAAAGTCTTCTTTTTTTTCAAAAAGTGAAATGAAATGAAAGTCTTCTAAGATTTTGATGCCGACTAATCCTAGATTTTGAAGCCGAGGCCAGTCAGGGTTAAGGGACTTTTTTATTAAGGGAGATATGATCAGCTAAGATTTATTTCCCCCCAAAATGAGATCAGAACTAAGATTATAGGTTGAAGTGTCACACCGGATAATATAGTAAGGTGAAATGAGAGAGGTGAACCGTTGGTCAGCTTCTGAAACAGCTGGCAATGCACATCAGCGATAAGATGCAGGGAACCTGGTCGGCTTCTGCTATATTGGCATCTTTTTTTCTTAGATGCTTCATGTATGCTTCATATTGGTAGTACGCCACTTCTTAATAATGGCAATCCCGTCATTTTTTATACCTGACGGTTGGGTCGATCGGTCCTCTTATAATTGTATGCATGCAAAATCTTATTATCTCCATGATCTTAATTTGGTTTTTATTAGTTTTTTTTCTCCATTCATATCATTATTTCCTCCCCAACGTCCATTCATATCATTTTCGTGAAGACAGCTTTACCGATCTACCTTCCACCGTATCATATCTAGGGAGGCCGGTCAAAACCAAGTTGATTATCAAGGCTGCCGTTGGTGGTTGAGGATGGGATGTTGAGAAACCCTAAGATTGCCATGGAACTTTTTGCTCCGTCTCCCCTAACCATTGGTAATTACTCATTCATTTATGCAAATTTGGGTAATGCCATTGGATTAATGATCAGTGATTTATGGCAAATTGTAAACTGCTCGTCAACACCGCAACTGTTCAGGGAATTGAATAAGAAAATGTGTAGTATGGGGTCCTTTACCACAAGCAAAGCAGCCAACATATGAAATTATAATTAATTCAGTAGACAAATTCGTATGCCACTAGATGTGGATTGATGTTACAAGGCAGATATATATGGTGAGAAATATTATTATATATACAGAGTAACTAATATTTTTGAGAATAAAATGCTTAAACAAAACGTCAATTAAAAACATTAACAGAACTGTGGCCCATTGACCTTTGGAAACTCAAAGAGTTATTCGACGCATTTTTTTATGGTCAAGGTGTTAACACTTCATCTAATAACCCTTTCTTTTTTCTTTTTCTAAAGCTATCATGTAACCCTTTCCATGTGACTAAGCAGACAAAAGACCAACACAACACGTGATCTTGATCTTCTGCATACAAAAATAATTTGATCTCAAGGATGTAAATAAATAAACCATTCAAGCACTTGTAAGGTTCTGCTTTGTTGAGTGTGATCCGGATAAGAGCTTTCTCAACAAGTCCAATTCAACAATTAGCCTTTTTAAAGAGATGAGATTAGAAGTTATTGACCAGTCAAACAAATTGTCGATATTAAGTGGATTGATCGCGACTCGGCGGGAGGTTAGAAGGAAGCGGCTAAGTTGCCACTTCCAATACTCCCGTCATCGGACACTCTTTTGACCTGATAATATTAACTTCTTGCGCTTGGAGAAAAAAACTGCATTTACAATGAAGCGATCGGGAAGTGGGTTACACTTTTGATTTGATGACTGGACTGGAATTATCTCCTTTGCGTGCTTCCTGCGTCAGCCCACGCACGCCCAGCAAGCAAAATTCAACACGACTTTTGATTGATTGATAAGCGGACGATTCAGAACACTCACGATTGTATGTATGGTCACTCCATGGTGGAAAGCTGGTACTACCGACTAAAGAAGGTGAAATATATATATATTTCTTAAAAGTAAAATGCTCGTTGTATACTTCAGATCAAATGTTATATCCTTGAGTTGATCAGCCATTCCATTGACGCTACTCAACATCTGCATTTCTTGAAAGCTAGAAAGTTTATTATTGAACAAGATAAAAATGTCATAAGGAGAACAGAAGCAACATACAAACTTCCCATATATAAGAAACACCGCACTATCACAGAATTCCTGAAAGGTGGAACCAAGTAACACAAGTCCCATGCCTCCCTTCTCCAAGAAAACCTTACATCGCCCGATACTCCGACTTCATGTGATAATTTTTCTCGGGTACCAAGCCAGCAACTGCGGAACTCCCCCAAGCCAAATTCGATAGCTGGTCAACCTATACATAAAGATAATAATAACTACCACCAACACCAAGATATTTGGACTGGTCACCCAACTAATACAAAACAACATCTAGCTTTCGCACAATTTACATAAGTACCCCATCCAACCCCATCGGCACTTCTCCGAAGGGTGGAACCTATCAGCAAAACCAAAACGAATTCTCCCGCTTTGGCCCTATATCATTAGTTGTTCCCCTTGTCAAGGCATCCGAGTAATCCATCTGTTGCAATTGATTAAAAGGAGATCCAAAAGTATACTCACTCGGGATTTTGCTGGAATTGCTGTCGAATTGAGAGTCAAACAATTTGCACTGATCAAATGAAGATTCCTCTCTCAAAAGGAAATTTGTGTTCATGTTCCCATTGGAGTCATCAAATGTGCAACCGTCCACCAAAGGTCCATGATTGAGAAAATTATCCTCCATGTGGACATTGGTAGCCGTTAAAGCCAGCCCAGATACATGGTTCCCACCACCCTGGCTACCCTTGTTGTTCACCTGTTGCAAATTGTTATCATAAAACGACATCAGATCATTAATCGACTTTTCCCCTTCTGATGGAATCCCCAAGCCAGACATGGTAATGTTCTGAGAGACTGAATCCGGAGACGCCAAACCAGGCTTATTAGACTGATTGTAAGGCACAGAGAAAAGAGGCTGTTTCTCCTGTTGAACTGCAAAGGTAGTCATCCCGGTTGGGGGGCACCATAATTTGGTCGATATGGGCACCTGGACTGGTGATTGTTTCTAGAATTTATATCCAGAAATCCAAGACGAATATCATGGTAAGGGCACTGGACATGCTCACAGGCATAGATTTTCTGCTCCTGCATCAGATGCTGCTCAGTCTCCAACTCAGTTTTCCTCTTTCGGATAAACTCATTGCTACTGCAGTCATTCTTGATCACAGAAGGTGAAAACAGAATCCTTTCTCTGTTAGGGAAGCCCATTCCCAGGTTAAAAAGCTCAAGATCACGGGGCTTACACTCTGGCATCTCCATGGCAGAATCATCTTCCACACCTTCCACATCATATTCACTCCCACTGCTGAGAGTGTAGCCTCCATTAATGGGAGGCGGAGGGCAAGCATCTGGGTTGAGCTGGCGACAAAGTGATTCCTCTTGACTTATTACTCCTAACCACGTTGCACTTTCCTTAGCAGTCATCTTATCTTGCAGGCATTTGGACTGC
Organism: Piper betle; assembly: GCA_033002965.1. Taxonomy (NCBI): domain Eukaryota; kingdom Viridiplantae; phylum Streptophyta; class Magnoliopsida; order Piperales; family Piperaceae; genus Piper; species Piper betle. The sequence continues at coordinate 62,840 of JAURVB010010900.1, forward strand.
CTAACCAGCTTCCGGATCTTAGCAATGTCAGGAGACATGTGTTTTATCACAGCGGTGAGAACGCTCACCTTCCAGGCCTTTTTCAGATCATGCGGCTTCTTGTAAGGTGGAGGGCCTTGATCCTTAGGCAGGCCCAGCTGAGGCCACCACTCCTCTTTCCCTGTCGGCCACCATGGTGGAGCAACCCCCTTTTCCAAAGGAAACCTCCTCTGTGGAGGATCACAGTGTTGCATTAAAGCAGAAAGAAGAGAACCTAAAGTGGTGTCCTGCAGCTCCTGCAGGGTATGAGGAGTTGGAGCTGCTGAGGAATTGTCCTCATTTGTGCCAGGAATGTTATGCTCAGCCTGGTACTTGGCAATGGCTGCAGGTCCATTGCGATCAAACTTAACCTTCTCCTTCCACCATGCACGTAAATTATCAGAGGCACCACTAACTGGTTTACCTTTTTCAGGGATGATACCATACACGAATCCCTGAGCCTTGCAAACCTCCATCATCTTGAGCATGTACTTAAGTATCCCATCCTGAGCACGAGACATCTTTTTACGCCGTGCTTGCTCTTGTGATTGCCTCTGCTTGCTAGCATCACCACCACTGGACACTTCTTTCATCTTGTTCTGTTCCTTCAACCGGCGAATGCGCATCCTATACCGCCACATCCTCCTTTCAAGTTCATCCACATCTACCTCCTCCTCGCTGTAATCATCATCTTGAAGCATCTCAGCCTCAGCTTCAGGAGCCGGCTCCCCATCACACAGATGGAGGGGCGCATATTCCATATTCACCATATCCTCAAACATCATCATCTTTGCAAAATTATTTTCCACCCAGAATCAAATCAGAACTCTGAGAAGTTCCCTTGCTTCAAACTTTGCAGTGCTTTTTTTTGTCTATCTGGAAAACAAGCCAAAAGATCAGACAAATTTCTAACATCTGCCAATAATATTATATATACACAATATCTTTGTTGACAAAATAGGCAACATAATATATTTCTCCTTCTGAAAGGAAGAGAGAAACATAGATCAAACGCCTATACTGCTGTTAACATAGCAACAGGATAAAGAAAAAAGTTGCAAATAATGGAAATGAAAGATGGTCAGATCGGAAGGGGAAAAGTACAGACCATGCAACAGATATTGCAATAATTTCAAAAAGATGGCCTTTTACCCAACCATAAACACAAACACATCTATTTTCCCTGTCCCACTAGAGATCAGCGCAAGTGACCATTAAACAAGGCGAAAATTGTCATTGAGAAGTATGAATAATAACAGCCAGCTTCAATAACTTGGAAAAATGAAGAACTTAGACCGGAAAAACATCAAGCACTGATTGCGTTCCACAAAACCAGATTCATCACATAATTCAAGTCAAATACATAAAAATACCTTGGGGAGCTTTTTTTCTTAAAAAAAGGAAAATTTTCAAGTAATAATACAACAATTCACGGAACAGATTTCGTTCTAAGCTACTTGTCGTAGCGAGATAAAAAAACAAGGATGAAATGAAACCCAGATGTGTAAAACTGATATTCACAAGGAGTCATGATACAAAAGAAGAAAATAAAAAGACAAATTTATTAAAAGTGGTGAAAGGCAGGAAAAGCGGGTTAAACAGGCGCATGACAAAAACATAAGCAGGTAAGATAAATGAGGAAGGAGGAGATTGAAACAAAAACAAAGTCAACAAGAGTAAACCAACGAAGCTCTAATAACTACTAGAATAAAAAAAGAACGAAAATCCCAATAAGGGGAAAAAAAGGATGGCATCTCCCTCGCGAAAGAGCACACCGACCAAAGATCAAACATGGCAAAAAACGCCCAACCAGCACGAAACAAAACCCAATCAGTAAAAAATCAAACTCTGTTAGAACAATAACCAGATATTGATGAGTAACACAGAAAGAGAGATAGCGAGAGATGATTACAGATAACCAAAGACAGGAAGAAGAGGAAAAAAGAAAAAAGAAAAAAGAAAAAAAACTGACCAGCTAGATGAAAGGATGGACTGGGAAGGTCATACTTGTCCGCCGTCCGTCAGGGAAAAATGATAGGAATAAAGGTAGACGAGGGAAGGATCCAGTAGGACTCAGTCCGCAGAGGAGGGAGAAGAAGTAGAAGGGCAATAACAGGAGGGAGAAAAGAAAGATGAGCTGATGAGGCGAGAGCGGAAGGAGAGAGGAAGGAAGGGACAAAAGAAGGAAGGAGTGATAGGATCGGTGGGTCCCGCCGACCCTTGGCATTAGCTGGTGAGGGGAAGTGCGAAGTGGTGCGAAATAGGGTCCCCGTCCCGTCTAACACCCACTTCCTGCTCCCACACGGCGGTGACCACCCCCCAACCCACCATTCTAACTCTTACCTGTCCATCTGTCTACGCATGTACATCCGAAACGAATCATCATCACTATAGACCCTGCATGGAGGGTTTCTTAAATTAATTTTTTTTAAAAAAAACAGCATCTACAGTTGGACAATATACTTGATTTAAATCTAAAATGCTTTCATTAACATTAATATAGAATTTATATATATTTACACGTGTTCGCGTGTGAAATTGATGTCTTGCAATTAAGTTTTTTCAGTTAAATTGAGGTGTTTTTTTTTACATAAAAAAATAATATGATAAAAATAAAGATAAAATATCGGAAATAAAAAATTACGCACAAAAAATATTACGTTATTTTTTTATGATTCAACTTGAATTTTTTAAGTGAAATTACTAATTACAATTCACTATTTTTTAATTTTTTTACAAATTATTAAATTCAATGAATTTTTTATCACTTTGGACTATGCCTTAAAATGTGTGCCCATTTTTAAACTCTAAATTCCATGGCTTTTGTCTCCTAATGATATAAGGGACTTACTCAATAGGTCGAGGATGCACGATGGACAATGATATAAAGCTTCCCACCAAACACGACATTAGAAGATCTTGAATCGGAATTCGGGTTGAATCGAATTGGACCAAATCAATCGGATTGGCCACCTCATTGCAAACAGTCCACAATTCCATGCTTTAAGTGGATTATGCTAATTATCATAAACCAACAATGCAACCGTCCACAATTCCTTGGCTTGGCTCAAAACAGAGTAACGAGAGAACTGCAACTCTCTAATTCACAGCCAACAATAGAGTAGGACCGGGGCGAAGAGAGAAAGGAGGTAGAGAGCGTACTCCATGGCAAGGCTTCGAGTCCAGTGACAATACTTCTCTTTCGACTCTGGTAGGGCAGTTGCAGCAGAAAGTCATCTCCAAGTAAGGCTTTCTTCCTCGGTGCAATTCAACAGCATCTTGGCAAGGCTCCGGTAGTACGTACAAGATGACAAGAATGGATCTCTTCTTTGGTCAGCAACACAGCATGATAAGCTCCCCTGTTTTTATCTGCCAAAAGGAAATCTCCCATTCGAATAGATCTGCTGCGGTAAGGCGGTGATCTTCAGGCGTTGGCGTGTTCCCAACAATGTGAATCTCAGCCTTGTAGCAACAACCGGTAAGGGCGAGACTCTTCACTCGATAAACAGCAAGGCAAGGACTTTAGCTCTCCGGCAGCAAGGTTCTAGTTGGTCTTCCTATGACGTTGGGCATTCGGCGACACAAGCTCTTTGAGGAGGCAAGAGACAAGAACTTCACGGCGAGGGTGGCAGCAGGACTTCAACACTCCACGGCTCTCCCACGGTGACCGGCAATGTGGCAGGAGAAGTAGAAAAACGTAGGAAAGGTGATGTTGGTGACGTTGAAGGACTTGCAATATATATCTTTTAATCTAAAAGTTAGTTTAAAAAATAAAATTTTTTTATTAGCGTATATATAAATCATCGGTCACCTCTAAATATGAGGCGAGATAAATTTAATAATTCTCTTTCTCACACGTTATACTACCTAAATCATCTCCTCCTCACCATATGTGGTGGTGGGTCTATATGTTATAAGGAACTTCCAAGAAACTTTAATTCAGGCTAGCGCACCCGAATCATCTCTTTCTCACCACATGCTAGGTCCACCATCTCTTCTTCACTAAATGCTAGGTCCACATGAAACTCTAATTCAGGTTACCCTACCCGAATCATCTCTCCCTCACCACATGTTAGGTTAATATATTTTCGGTTCCTTCCTATTATCCTATATATAAGTCATCAGTCACCTCCAAATATGACATAGGATAAATTCAACAATTTTCCCCTCACACATTATACCACCTGAACCATCTCCTCCTCACCACCAATTCGGGCTAACCTACCCGAATCATCTATCCCTCACCACGCGTTAGATCTATATGTTTTCGGCTAGCCTTTCCTATTAGCTTATATACAAGTCATCAGTCACCTCCAAATATGGCGTGGGATAAATTCAATAATTTTTCCCCTCATTATACCACCTGAACCATCTCCTCCTCACCACCAATTTGGAATAGCCTACCCGAATCATCTCTCCCTCACCACACGTTGGTTTACATGTTCTAGGCTAGCCCTTCATATTAGCCTATATATAAGTCTCCCTCACCACACGTTAGGTTTACATGTTCTAGGCTAGCCCTTCATATTAGCCTATATATAAGTCATCAGTTACTTCCAAATATGAAGGGGGATAAATTCATCAATTCTCCCCTTCACACCAACTATGACGTGGGATAAATTCAATAATTCTCCCCCTCACTCATTATACCACATGAATCATCTCCTTCTCACCTATGCAGTGGTGGGTCCACATGTTATAGTGAACTTCTAAGAAACTTCAATTCGGGCTAGCCCACTTGAATTACCCTCACCACATGCTAGGTCTACATATTTTGGGTTAGCCCTTTTTATTAGCCTATATACAAGTCACCAGTCACCTTTAAATATGATGTGGGCTAAATTCAACAATTCTCCCCCTCACACATTATACATTGGATAAATTCAACAATTCTCTTCCTCACACATTATACCACCTGAATCACCTCCTCCTCACCATATGTGGTGGTGGGTCCACATGTTATAATAAATTTCCAAAAACTTCAATTTAGGCTAGCCCACCCAAATTATTTATTTCTCACCATATGCTATTCTCCCCTCACACATTATACGTGGGATAAATTTAACAATTCTCCCCCTCACACCACCTGAATCATCTCCTCCTCACCATATGTGATAGTGGGTCTACATGTTATAGTAAACTTCTAAGAAACTTCAATTTAGGCTAGCCCACTCGAATTATTTATTTCTCACCATATGCTAGGTCTACATGTTATAGTGCAGTTTCAGGAGACTCCAATTCAGATTAGCCCACCCAAATCATCTCCTCTTCCCAAATCATCTCCTCTTCGCCACATGCTAGGTCTTCAAATTAGCTCACCCAAATCATCTCCTCTTCCCAAATCATCTCCTCTTCGCCACATGCTAGGTCTACATGTTTTGGCCCACCTGACCGAATCATCTCCCCCGCACCACATATTAAGTCTACCTCCCCCTCACCACATGTTAACTCTACATATTATAATGAAATTCCAACCTCCCCCTCACCAGATTAGCCCACCCAAATCATCTCCTCTTCGCCACATGCTAGGTCTTCAGATTAGCTCACCCAAATCATCTCCTCTTCGCCACATGCTAGGTCTACATGTTTTGGCCTACCTGACCGAATCATCTCCCCCGCACCACATATTAAGTCTACCTCCCCCTCACCACATGTTAACTCTACATATTATAATGAAATTCCAACCTCCCCCTCACCACATGTTAACTCTACATATTATAATGAAATTCCAGGATACTTCAACTCATCACATATTAGATCTACATATTATAATGAAATTCCAGGTCTACATATTATAGTGAAATTCCAGAATACTTCAACTCATCACATATTAGATCTACATATTATAAACTCCGATCTACATATTATAAACTCCATGTTAGGTCCACATATTATAATGAAATTCCAGGAGACTCCTAACAGTTAGGTCCACATATTATAATGAACATGTTATAATGAAACTCCTAACAGTTAGGTCCACATTACTCCATGTTAGGTCCATATATTCTCCAT